>JAOVYX010018152.1:0-82336 GCA_035668315.1 Drosera spatulata | reverse complement strand
CCTCCCTCCCTCTTTCTCTTTAAGCCTGCATTGACTCATCGGTCCTCTTCCTGCCCATTTTTCTGTTTTCCAATGCATCATATTGATGCGGAGAGCTGGTGATCTTGTAGTTATTTAGTAGAAAGCTGCAGCGTCTCCTTTATGTGTAGTCATTTCGCAGAAAATTGGTTTTGTTATTTCATTACGGAGTCGTCCTTCTCTAAAGCACTACTTCTATTCATGGTATTCACAAGGATTCATGACTGTTTGATATGCATGGCGCTCACAAAGATTCATGTCTGTTTGGTCTGCAGTCTTGTATTCATGTCACGACGGGATTCATCTCACCAGAAAATGCTGTCGAGTGCAGCAAGTTGATGGAGCAACTCCGCCTTCTCCCAAGAGATCACAGAGCCCGAAAAGGGATCCTACAGGTAAATTAATATATTCAGAGAGTTTCGGTTTTCGCGGCAAAGTTCCTCTCTCGGCCATGTTATCCTATTGCTCAGATTGTTGCTAACTTTGTGCTTGCTCTGCGGAACAGGTGGAGAAGATGACTATTCATAGTGTTAGCAGAGCCGTCGAGGAGGTCCGCAAGCTTGTGTAAGGCAAAGTTTTCTTCCTCGGCTCCTCCCATAGCATTGACCTTGCATGTAGGTGTAAGATTCTTTCAACATGTTGATCGTGTTTAGTGTATCTGTTTATGTAGTGTGTAATCTTGTATCGCTTGACTTGGTTGCATCATCTGTATAGTATATATGACCTGACTAACAGCTCTGTACCTTCACCCGCTTGGTAGCGGCATGTATGTTCGCGTTAGCTTTCTATGTTCTAGCCTTAGGTTTCGTTTCCGATCGTCAAACGTGTAATGATCTGCGGCTCCGTTAATGGTGTAGCACATATTGGACAAATTCTCCTTGACTATTCGCTCAGTACTACTATATGGTGTTGGGTTGGACTTTCTCTCTCTAGTTCCTGTTAACCATAATAGCACAAAAAGCAGGCACCGGTATGAAGATTAACTCGATGTTATCAACATCAAAACCACAAAGATTTCACGATCATGTGTCGCGGGTGCTATATTTTTAAATCAATAGGCAGCAACACTTGCCGATTCAAAGGTCAAAAAATCAAATCAAGTGGGATTTGCTCGTGGCTTACACATCAGCCTGTTTGAGTAGGTTAAGCGGGTCAAAAACCGAAAAAGCTCGATGCTTGAGCCATCAACAAGGCCTATGAAGTTGCCTGGTTTCCCTGTATCATACCGGGGAAAATTTATCTATAGATTTGATGAAGTCAAAACTGTGTCACAGGAACATCCAACAAACAACGCAACTAACTTCCTCATGGCGCCATGAGTCCTTCAATCGTGTATGCGAGAGACTCTGCCCAGTCGACCTTGAATAGCATAGTCTGTAGTGTGCGCATGACATCGTATTCGGGATCAAGCTTCCGTTGCCAACCCTATGATAAAAGAAGAATAGGACATGTTAGGGAATGAAAGCGAAGAGATCAAGCAAGACTGTCGATCACAAGCCAGTCTAGCCAGATAGGGCAGATTGATGGAACACTTGAAAACCAGCCAGATCAGAGACCGACAATACTACATAGATGGTGGTACGCGTCACAGATTGTTTCAATTTTAGGCTTCTAGTGCAAGTAGCTGATACTAGATTTGAGTAATGCAATGCACGTCGACTCTAGAGAATGTGGTAAAAAAAAACGTTTGTGCATGTAGCTGATACCGTGATTTAGAACGAAGTGTGATACATGCCGATTGTTGAGGCCACTAAAAAGACGTTTGACAGAAAAACATCAAATGAAACAATGATGAAAGCTGATGAATGCAAGTCACATCTACTGTGGCATTCAGCTTTTGTTTGCTCCAAACCAGGGTAGAGGACGGTCACGGAAGGGCTAATTTAAGGTTTGTTTTGAAAGACTGTCTAGAATTCTCCGTATTTCTCTAGACAATTCTATACGTTTCTAGAGTTTTCTTGAGAACTCTAGGGTTCTCCGGAATTCTCTAGAATTTCCTAGAGTTAGGTAGAATTCTCTAGGAAGTTCTTATGTGTTCTCTTACATAAGAGAAGAATATGGAAGAGTCTACATGAGCAAGTCTAGAACTCTGCATGGGGGTGTATATAAAGGGGTGCAAGGCTCATTTGTTAAACCATCCCAAACCATCCAAGGAATCCCACATTCTTGTAAACTCAAAGCCTTATAATCTCTCAAGTGTTCTCAATATAAAGCTTGTTTCCAAGTCCAAACTCTCTTAACGTTCACAAACATCACCTTTGGGTGACGAGTAGGCTGAGCTCAAACGAAGGTGTGAGTAACTTGAGTGCCGCACGGGTTGCAAGAATCTAACCCCGTGATAGGACGTACCTCAAGCACTAAGGTCGTGACTATCACATTTCCGTCAATGTTAACTCTATGCCGTCTGACTTGCTCAAGGAATTGCTGCATGCAGTCTGCTGGATGGACTATATCGCCTTCTGGGGTGCCCCAGAAATCAAACGATTCTTTGACCTCCTGAACAAAATAAAAAAAATAAAAAAATAGAGACATCTGGCGTTATTTGCAAGGAAATAAACGTTTAATGTCTCCATAACAACATACTTGCCCTGTTGCACGCATACCTGGATAAAGGCCTCTGGGTTTGGACAGTTCTGTTGCTTTGATAGTCGTAATGTGCACTCTGCAGCAGTGCGGCCATCTCGTCTAGCAACTGCCTTGAAGAACTCCAACAGGTTTACTCGATCACCCTGAGAGAGTTCAGCAGTCATGCCCACGTCAATGAAAACCACATGAGGCTTTGACTTTGAAGCCTTCTTTCGGGCAGACTTCTTCGGAACTACCCTGACAAGAATATTGCCAGGATGCATATCAGCATGGACAAAGTTGTCCACCTGGAAACCACATAGATTACCTCTGTCATTCACAGTTTGCAGCTTGCATTACATATTTACAACATGGGATCATCCATACAGCGTTTCAACTCACAGATAACTGAAATTTTGCTCAAAAGAGCCTGAATTATGGAGCATTAGCAAAGGAGGAAAAGAAAGAGAGAGAACGAACTGAGAGAACTAGAGAAGAAATATGTTACCAGCAGCATTTTCAGGAGAGCATAAGTTCCAATATGAGCGAGCGCAGCTTTAATGCGGTCGTGTCCATCAAGCTCTTCAATAAAGTGAGCAACACTTTCTCCTTGCTCATAAGTTTCCACCAGAACAGCAGGATGCACAAGTGGATAAAGAGGCTTCGGAAAGGATACATCTCTCCATCTGCGAAAATTGTATATAAACCTATTCAGGTGAGCAGCTTCCCTGGAAAGGTCAACTTGCGACATCAGAAAAACAGCAAACTGCTGCACACTTTCATCAAGTCTCAACCATTTAAGCGTAGTTATGTAGGTAGATATTTTCGCCGCTGAATTAATGATGACAAAGTCTCCTGATTGATTCCCCAACTCCTGGATGTCTAACCTTTACAGCAACCTGAATGGGCTTCAGCTCCTGACCAGGATATCTGAATCTCAAGGTAGCACGGTGCACCTGGGCAATGCTTCCAGATGCTACAGGAATTTCTTCGAAATTATCAAAAGTTTCAGAGATTTTACGACCAAAAGCATTCTCAACAGTTTTCTTCGTGTAGGCAAAGCTGTGTTCTGGAGCTTTAGTGTGAAGCTTTGATAGCTCAAGGCATAAATCTCGAGGGAACAAATCAGGCCTTGTGGCTGCCCACTGCCCCCATTTTATAAAAGCAGGTCCTGCTTTTTCCAAGGTTATACGAACGACATGAAGCCACAGTTTTCGGCACTCAAGTCCTAATCTATCTGCCAATGACGCCATTGTTGTGCAGGGCGAGGACAGAACCACAAGATAAAGAGCTCTCAGAACCAATATCAGAGCTTCAAACAAAGACGAGAGCAGCTGGACAGCATATGATTCTCCGCGTGATCCGCGTTTCCGTGTGCTCTCTCCTTCCCCGCATTCCGTGTGGCTTTCGTGTTCTTTCGTGTGGTTCCCTGCCTATAAAAGGAAGAAGAGGAGAGACGAGGAAGGTAAGAGACGCAGAGAGAAGTTGAGAGGTAGAGCGGATTTGAGTGGCAGAGAGATAAAGAAGCAGAGGAAGAGTTTGAGAGCTCTTGGTATACATATACACACAAAAATATATTAAGGGTTTAAGGGATTTATTTTAGAAATTATTATCTCTATCTCTTATTGCGAGATTCTCAATATTTTGGGTATACCTCCTTTTGTATTTTCTTATTTGGTTAGTGAATTCTTCGTCGTCGGCGATCGTCCGTGGTTTTTTTCGTAAAGGTTTCTACGTAAAAATCTTTATCTCATTTATTTTTACACACTCATTATTGTTTGTGTTTATAATTAACAGATCCATTCGTAACAAGATGCATGCCCTTCTCCAGCACTCAAGTAAACATTATTTCTTAAGTAAACATTATTTCTTGAGGAAGAATTTGCCTCTGCAACTGCCTTCTGTGTCATGGCTAGCTCTCCAAATAGGAAGGCAGACATGGCAGGAACAGTGATGTGAGATCTAGTTGAGGCCAAAATAAAAGCTTGGGCAGCTCTAGCCATTGGAGAAAAACCAGTCCTGCTGCGAGAGCCAATCTGCGAAAGCCTCTTCCAAGCAGATTGAGCATTGTGAGTGACAGCATTATTAGCACATGCAACAGAAAAGTTCCTCGAGAAGCCGTTCCTAAAAGCACATTCTCCACTCTTATAAATTGCACCAGGCTTATATGCTCCATGGCGACAGTGGTATCTAAGTACTGAATAGTTTTGAGCTAGAAGCGGCTTATTTACAGCATAAGTGGCATCCCTTTTCAAATCACTACTGTTGCTCTGGATTTTCCGTGCATAAGATGCAGCTTTCTTTATATTTTCAAATATCAAAAATCTGCATTCCAATAGAAAACTGAAGCACCATCAGAAAAATGAGACAAGAATGTCCAAGCATCAAAGCTTCCTGCCTCCATGAAAAACCGCTCTTGTCGATTCTAAGCATATAATCAAAGAAAACAAGTCAGCTCCGTTTCGGGAGGGTGCAGAGAAGAAAATGTATACAACCATACAAACTAAACAAATTGTAACTCAAACATTTCTCCACAAATTTTCTTCATAGTACTCTGTAACTTCAAGTGTCCGCCTAACTTTCTCTACACGTTTCACGTTTTAATGGGAACTATCCGTTAGCAAGTGAAACACAAATACAGACACATGAATATTACACCTACCAATACAACAACATAGACATCCACCTAAACTCCGCCTCCGACTGGCATCCTGACTGCCTTATGTAGCCGCCTAGTGTGTTCCACAGGACACTGATCAAAACACCAACCTCAAAGACCCAACCCTCCACCCGAAACCACAATAATCTTCATCCACTTCAGAATGCATTCCCTCCCTAGGGCAATGTGTGCAGTCCTAGCCCCATTTTTACATAAAGATGCTATTTCATTATGCTCTCAACGATCAAACCCCTTATCTGACGGCAGGAGGGAACGACTTATCACTGAACCAACTCCTCTTCGACACCAAACTATACACACAACATCAACAAAAACAAAATCTAAACAAAAAACCACACAAAAAAACAAACTCCACCAACAAATCAACCGAATCAAACAAGTTATCTCCTCACCTCAATCCCTCTCACCCTATCCTAACAAAATGTCTCATCACATATAATCACCAAAAGACACGAATCCGACGATTCACTACGCGGAATCATAATAACAAGATGGAGGAGGAATTTTCGAAACCTTGACATCGGTGACCGATGATTCTCCGATACGGAATCGGATCTAACGTGAGAGGCTTCTCCTTATGCTTCCTCTTCTCTTTCATTGATGCGGAGCGCATCTTATCATTCCGGCGACGGTGGCGGTGGCGGTGGGCCGTTGGCGGCGGTGAGGAGAGGAGAGGCGGCGACGGAGATTCTGATCCGTTGGTGGTGGAGAGGATGGAAGCGTTGGGTTAATTGGAATCTCAAAAATGGGGCTTTTGTTGTCGGAGCCCCGACCCGTATTTGTCTCTTTCGGGTCACCTTTATAAAAAATATTACTCTTTCCGTCTCAAAATTATCGTAATATTTTTATCTGACATCTATATCGATATAAAATTTGGCACGCGTGTAACGATATCAAACGTATTTTTTTTTATAAATTTATCATAAAAAATCAATGATGATGTAAATAACGTATTTCAACCTAATACATGTTGCGAGACGATCAGATGTGATTTGATATGAAAACGAGACTTATATTCATGTATATAAAATAATTAAAAATACATATATGTTATAATTATTATGGAATGGAGAGAGTAAAAAAACCTTCGTATATCTCTTCTTCACGATAAATACGTTGATGTTGTGGCAGAAACGTTGTTTTATGTTCTTTCCATATCGAATAAATTACGAAATATATATTTGACATGATTATTAATAGGACAAAGAGAATATTAAGATATTAACATTATGTATTGTTAGAGATTAATGAAAAATAAAGATTAAATTATTAAAAAATTTCAAAAAACAAAAACAATTAAAAAGATATTCGTTGTTGGATATATTTTACCAATACATAATTTGTATGTGGTTAATAATATACTCCCTTATCCTTTATTAATATATGTGCTGAGAGAGGACAATATGAGTAGGGGAAAAGAGATTTTTTTCTTTTTCTTTTTTTTGAAAAGAGAGAAATAATGAAGAAAATTATGTGATGTAAAATATGTGTATTTTGAATAATAGTTATCATTTATAGAAATATTAGTACAATTTTATGGAACATCCAAGGGAATACGGTATATTGCTCTTGATATTCAACAGTTTGATAGTCATGTATATTGTTTTTTATCAAAAAAGAAAATTGCTGTACACAAAACTACTGTACATCAGAAGAGAAGTATAAAGTATTGTATAGAACAGTCATCCTTGATTGCTAGTATAGATGATTTTTCCGACACATAAATGATAAATCCTTTGGAATGCAAGATATAGAAAAAACGTGTTATACGCAACCACATGGATTCATTGGTGTGTTGGAATTTGGTTAAGTTTATAAAATTGTTCTTTTATTTTGTAGGGGTCTCTTGGAAAAACACATCAAAGGATGCTCAACACATTCTACACCTTGATATACCAATATTCTGATGCTCAAAGCTACATATACTTCATGAGTCATGACCTCCAAAAAACCAAAATAACAAAAACAAAAAAAGCTACATATATCAGTTAAGAGCATCTATAATAATAATTGTCATATTTAACAAAACTATTTCACAATTTAATATTTTTTATTTTTTTTTGAAAGAGCCAAATAGTGGCTAAGTTATATTGCTCTTCTCCCAACATACAAATGTGTGATACACATATATGCCGAATGTAGACCCAATGAGGTGACAGTCGGAAACATATTGGGCCATTACATGTACGGCCTTGTTTACCTCCCTAGACACCAAGAGCAATAAACTTCAGTAAAATTACCCATAAGACTAAGGCAGTCAAGTATGATGCTACCAGTCAGTGACCGGTCTTCGATGTCTTGGTTGATCATGCCAATAACTTGCTGACAGTCAGATTCAATGGTGATCCTTGCCATGCCCATGGACTGTGCTAGTTCCAGTCCTCATTTAATTGCCATCGCCTCGCTAACCCCAGGAGGAACCTACACCCCAATGGATTTGCCCATTATTGATGGTGTGCCTCAAATCCATTCCCCCGAAATCTTCTTCGCGTGATCTTTTTCTTCGTGTGATCTTTTTCTTTCCGTGTCATCCGTGATTTGTGCGCGTTTTACTCCGTGTGATTGTTTCGTGCTGTTTTTTGCTATAAAGAGAGGAGAAGAGTAAGACGTAGAGATGCAGAGAAGTAATGGGAAAAGAGGAGCTGAGAAGTAGACAGAGAAAGTGAGGGCAGAGGAAGGAGAAAGAAAGAAGATAAGGAGTGAGATTCATATATATATATATATATATATTTTGAAAGTTTGAGGGATTTATTTTATAGATTATTATCATTATTTTTGATGTTTTGGATGTAGTTTTTTTGTATTTTTTTATTTGAATAGTGGATTTTTTGTCGTGAATGACCGTCCGTGGTTTTTCTCGCAAGATTTTCATATAAAAAATTTTGTCTTATTTATTTTTATGTAGTTATTGTTGTTTGAACATTATCCTGATGATCGCCCATAACCAAACCCAAACATGTAGCCCCCTGGCGCTTCAAAAACACATCAACATTAATTTTTAACCTACCTGAAGGCAGTAGCATCCACCTAGCCTGTCTTCGATGAGATCTTCTATCGTGTGTTCCTCTTCTCTGGCCTGGCTATTTTCATAGCACTTCAGAGCCTGGATGACTAACTAGAAGATAATCCGTGCACATCTAGTCGGTTTAAGGTGTACCTTGGCATTTCTATTTTGTCAAATATGATATACGCAATGGTCGCCATTTCTTAATATCTACAAAACAAATAGATATTAAAATCATTTATAATTTTTAATATATATATATATATATCAAATATTAAAAATAAATATATATTTGAACTCTACACATTAATATCTACAGAATAAGATCAATATTAAATATAAAAAAATTCATTACATTGTAAATAAATACATATTAATAATACTTAAACACATATAAACTTTATCATATTCAACCGTTCTCCCAAATATTGTCTATCACATGAATTGATATTCATCACTTTATTGTACAGTTGAAGACGAACTGCATAAATATCGGTCCTCAATGGAGTTATAAGATAATAAGCATGTAGAAATAGTTGAACAAAGTGATTTCCGACATAAACAATAGCTATTTCATGACGTTCTTAAACTTCAATTAGAGGAAACCTCAATGACAAATGAGTAAAATAAGTCGAAGTATTTGCATCGAATGTATGCAATACAATTTCGAAGATACGAATAAGAATTATTGATAATTATCACATACGTATATGTTATAATTATTATGGGACGAATGAAATATTTTTTTGAAATATATCTTTTATATTCAATATTAGTCTTATTTTGTATATATTGATATGTAGATTTCAAATATATATGTATTTTTAATGTTTGATATATATATTAAAAATTATAAATGATTTTAAATATTATATAAGAAAAAATAATTTAAAAAATAAAAAGAAAAAGGAAGAAGGTCGAAAAAGGGGTGAGTTCAAAGGATTAGCAATTTCCTAGTGCAATTAACTCATCTCAATTCTCATCTTCATTGATATGATAACAGAATATATTGTTAGCATCGTTAATATTAATATAGACACGAAACTATCAACATTCCATAAACTACAATATAAAAACATTTATTCCCCAATTTGAATGGTTTAATTTGATTAGATTGAAAGACTAATAAATAAGATCGATAACAAAATCTTAAAATAGATCTTTTTTTATGTTTTCTAAGAATAATTGTTAAAATGTTTACTTCGTGTCCTCTAGCAAAAAATGAAAATTTTCAAGGTAATACTTCAATTAAATCCACTACAGTTTATTTGAATAATAAAAAGTATAAAATGTTCAATATTTTTAAAGAATGAACAGTTTAAATTATTCAATATCTACCTTGATCAGCTTGTCCAATCAATTTTTATCCAAAAACTATGTTGTGATCAACCATTAAAGTCCGACGAGGGCAACCAAGGATGATGCTACCCTGCCCCACGACCTTCTTTTGATCCCAGTTTTACTACTCATGATCAAAACATAGGAAACATATGTTTTGTTTTTTTATATATACTCCTAATTATTCGAACAACACAACACAACAGTGATGCGGAAAAGGTGGGCGGATTCTTGATGATTCCAATTCCCATTTTTTTTTTTCATTTTTTTCCATTTTCAACACGATTTCTTTCCTCTCCAAAACACCCGAAAACCCCCGCAAATTCAAGAACCCAAAAATCCACCCAAATCAACCTGCAACTTCACACAACAAAAACAAAGACTCGGTCTTTACTTTTTCTCTGTTTATCGTTTTTCCGAAGATTGAATTTTGTCCGACTGTTTCAACTCAGAGGGGTAGAAAGCGTTGGGTTCCAAGAAGGGGAATCAAAAGGGTATCAGAGAAGGCTAACAAAAAGGGTATAAAACTAACCAGAAAAGGCAAAGCTTTGTGTATATTCTTCATTACCTATTTAGTCTATCTTTCCTTGTTTATTTGTATGATTTGGGTGCTTTTTTGGGTTTATCAGATCTCTTGTGTGAAGGTCCCAACATGGGGATTTTGAATTGAGTTCAAGATTTCAGGGACTTTGAGGTTGTGGTTTGGGTACTTGGGCTCTCATTGACCAGGTAATTTATCTTATTTTTTTGGTTTTTGATGCTGCTTCTCATGATTTTGGTGGTTGAATGTTCATGTGATTATGTATTTGGTCAATTTGGATGATGGGTGTTCATGGGTTTTGGGAACTGAGGAGTTTCAACTTGTGGCAATGCTGGTGATTTCTGGATTTTCCTTTTTTGGGGTTCTTTTGTGTTGGTAATGTAGAATATGATTTTTGTTGTGTGTTTTTGTGGGTTATTGAAACTCAAGATGTCGTCTTGCGTTTGAAGATGTGGATAATGGTGACCTTTGTTGTGGTTCTCAGATGGGTTGGTTTGACAAGCAATTGATTTGATTTCTCCTGCCGCGTTGATTAAGAGGTTGTGTTGATCTGTTTTTCACTGTTATTGGGCCTGTGGATCATGGAAGCGTATTCTTCTAGAGTTGTTGGTGTGAATAAGGTGCAATGAAGTTTGAATCTGTGCTCGATACTCATCTTGTTTGGTGATCTATTAGCTACCCGTAATCTAAACTATGTTGTTCTTTTTTCTATTTGCTGAATAACTTCTAAGTTTTATTGGTTGGCTTGTGCGGCGTCCATTGACCAAATGCATGATGATCCCGTCGTCGCTTTATTGATTGATCTCCCTGAGGTACATGGCATTGGTGGTTTGTGGTCTACCATCTCAATCCCTAGGCTCAACGTTAGCAGTAATGGTGGTCACACACTATTGGATTTTCTCCCTGTATTTCATTTCAGGGGATGGTAGTGCTCAATAACATGTCTTTAACTTATGTAGAGTCTGATCCTGTTCTGTTTTTGAACACGCTAACGCTTCTGTGTCTTTCTATGTTGGTTCAGTGTGCAATCTGAAGAACAAAAAGGATGGTTCTTTTAACGCGATTATCTATTGTTTTATGATTCAGGTTCCTCTTTGCATCCATTGGTTGATGATTCTGTGAGGAGCTGTTGGCATTTGTTATTTATAGTTTTACCGTGGGTTGAGGCGGCAGGAAGAGGCTGAGGTAAAACGGTTGTGATGTAATGAAGATATCAGATGTCTGGAGCGTAGGCTTCCTAGTATTGCCAGCAAACCATCGTCATATCCACCCTTCAAAAGGACCATTATGGATCCTCGTCCTGCTTTGCTTGGTCAGTCTGTTCGTGATCCTTGGTTATGTGTATCCACTCCAGAATTCTTCTGCGTGCCTTTTGTTTTCTTCAAGAGGGTGTGAGGCTCTCACAGATTGGCTTCCCTCTATGTCTAGTAGAGATTATACAGATGCTGAGATGGCTTCTAAGGCCGTGATTAAGGAAATACTTAGCTCACCGCCTACACGGTCAGAAGCACCGAAAATAGCTTTCATGTTCTTGACACCAGGTCCCCTGCCTTTTGAGAAGCTGTGGGCGTTATTTCTTCAAGTGAGATTCATTCGTCCTCTTTTTCTTGTTTATTATTATAATTGTTGGGGAAAAAAAGTACAAAATAGGAACTCATGTCAAGATTGTTAGTTCTGGGGATTGGGTCCTGGATGAATTTTCTCTCCTGAACTTGTTGCAAGCGCAAGTCTGGTATACCTAAGACTAGAAACCTGTGGCAATGCATTAAACTTTCAGATTTTTACTGCATATGATTGAACTCAATAGAATTTCGTTAAAGAATGGTTTCTAGTTTCTAAAGCTATGGTTTCTCTTTTTATCAGGGTCATGAGGGCAGGTTTTCCATCTATATACATGCATCTCAGGAAAAAACTACGTATCAGACCCCGTATTTCCTGGATAGACATATCCGGAGTGACAAGGTCCAAAATTTATTCTCCTGAATGGTTACATGCTTCCCCCTCTCCTAAAGTCCGCTTATTCTTAAATGCTAGTATATGTTTTCAACTTGCAGGTGGAATGGGGACAAGTCTCGATGCTTGACGCAGAAAAACGTCTGTTAGCAAGTGCGATGGAGGATCCTGATAACCAGCATTTTGTTTTGCTTTCGGATAGGTGCCTGCCATCAACAATGCTACCTCTTGTTTCGTTGCTGCTTCTTCCCTAGGTCCTTTTTTGTTGACATTAATGTTTTTTCCTTGTTTTATTGCAGCTGTATACCATTGCATAATTTTGATTATGTCTATGACTATTTGATCAATACAAATATCAGCTTCATTGACAGGTGAGCCCAGCGTTCGTATTTGCTAAGCTTTATTACGCAACACATATATCCAGCATATGATTGAATCTATTTATTTTAAGAAAGAGGACGAAAAAAACAACTCATGACTTCATGGTTGAGGGAAGGTCGTTTACTTTTGAGCCAACCCTTCTCGACAATTGTTTTACATGTTTCTGGCTTTCGTTTTGCGTTTTATTGGGAGACTATGCCTACCTGAAGTGTGAGTTTGTAGCATCGACTTGTTTCCTGCTAATTAAGAACTGTCTGCTTCCAGCTTCATAGACCCTGGTCCGCATGGGAATGGAAGGTATTCCAATCATATGTTACCCGAGGTTCTGGTGTCGGATTTCAGAAAAGGTGCACAGGTATTAATGTGAAGCATTCGAACTATCCTTGATTCTGTTTTGAGCTCTTCCTGTAGAATGCAACATTGTTCTTTCGTTTTTACTAAACGAACAGAAACCTGTATGTGAACATGAGAGGTAATGATCCGTTGTCGTATGCAGTGGTTCACAATGAAACGGAAGCATGCTCTTATAGTGATGGCCGACAACCTCTACTATTCGAAGTTCCGAGAATACTGTAGGGTGAGCGCTGGTTTTTCCATTAAGCTTTCATTTTTCCTTATGCAACTCATACTGATGTCAGATTGTTGTTGTACCAGCCTGGGATGGATGGGCGTAACTGCTACTGTGATGAGCATTACCTGCCAACAGTCTTCCATGTAAGCACATAGTTTATCAATCTTGTCTCTTGTATCTCTTCTCAACGAACAACTCCTCAAATTCGATTCCTTATTGGTGCTATAACGAGATGATTGATCCAGCGGGGATGTCAGGTTGGTCTGTGACACATGTAGACTGGTCCGAGCATAAATGGCATCCGAAATCATACACTGCAGAGGACACGACATTCGAGCTTCTGCATAACATCAAGGTACTTGATCATCTTCTCGCAGCCTCTGTGTGAAATGATGCGCCATTGTGTAGTCTCTGAAACTAATTGAGATATTCGACCTTTTTGGTTTGTAATGTTGCAGTCAATTACCGAGACCGTGCATGCAACAAGTGAAGAAATGGTGAGCCCTTGTTCCGTTCTTTTTTCCCCTCAGATGCCGTAACGAATCAGAATGAGCTCGTTAACATGTTTCTTGCTGGGAATATTTGCAGAGTGTGGTAGACATAAGACCTTGCCTATGGAACGGAGAGAAACGCCCGTGTTATTTATTTGCGCGCAAGTTTCTTCCTGAAACTCTCGGCACCTTGATGCAGATCTTCAACAATTATACAAATACTTGAGCAGGGACTCTACTAAAATCAGAAATTCTTTGATTCATTGTTTTGTTGGATATAGATCTGCCATTGTAAAGTTTCAGTGACAGAGATATAGGAGAAGCCGAGAGGTTACAGATAAACACATAACTATTACAAAATGATAATACCAATGCAGATGAGTTTTGACGCCTAGCACTTCTCCCGACTGAGGTTGCTTCCGCAGCAAGTTTTGTCACACCTCTTGTACGACTATCCTGCGATTCATTGACGTAGAAGGCGATGATGGTGGGTGTTCTATGAACTCGTGGAATGAATGTAGAACCAAATGTTATTGCGCTGCCATCAATGTTAAGCGACTTGAACTTCTTATACAACTATGTCTTAAGATTCTAGCAATTGGATAAATTTCGGCAGTGCATATGAAATTACTGGCCCTTGTTAGGTTACATATACGTCCATTGCAAGCATTTAGACCGTCAGTGTTCTGATTCTATTTCATTCCTATTGTCATATCTAGTTAATAGGAATTTTAGATAAAAATATACCGAAATAGACACAAAAATCAGAAAAACGAACAAAATACTGGACAAGGTCCGGTGTTCAGATTTTGTATTAAGTAAAACTAACATCAATAAATTACAAAGTGAATAATTTCTGATACAACTTGGGACTCATGAATGCAACAGCTCAGAGACTCAATGGTTTTACATTATCGGAGTCTTATGCTAGCAACTTTCCTAGTCCTCCTGGAGTTCATGTTGGTACTTTATACCGCTTGAAAAACTCTCTGAATCCATAGGCACTCATGTCGTAATTGAACTGAAAAGTATCAGCAAAACCAGCATCAGAAATCAAAAACCGAGAACGATAACAAGCAACACAAAAAAGTAACCACTTCTCAACAAAAAGCTGAACATAAATATAATCTTCGAGAGTCAGTATTCCCTGCACCATGCATTTGCAAATCCCGAGCTTAACCAATATTGCAATTTTGCACTATGGATCAGATATGGAAAAACTTCAACTAAAACATGCCCAAAAAGTTTACAAATATTAGCTGGGGAATAGATGCGTACTGGTAGTACTTTCACTGAATACTTGGAAATATTTGGATCTGGAACACATCCTTGACTGGCTACCTGCTCAATCAGAGAAAAATCGAACATCTTCGTCACTCTATGCAAATGCAGAAGCAATGGCCTGGGTCATGGTAGATGAAGCAAGCATGCTATATTGGCAAGACGGATCATACAGGATACAACATTATAAAACTGAGCAAAGCTGATATCCAAATTCCAATGCCAGTGGCATTGGCAATAAACACATTGATTCTGTGAATAAATATTTTCACTATGGTAACATCGGAACCTGCAGCCTTTTAGACACAAGACTAACACCCAAAGTTCATACCCTAGCCTGTAAGCCCCATATCCCCGACAATCCTACTACGAGAAGCCAAAGCTCAACCAAAGAGGTCGCCAGATTCACTGAAGAGTTGCTCCCTCCACCATCAAGAAGGAGTTCAAACTCACTGAGATACTGACCCACTGACGTTGACGCTTGAAAGCATCAAATTACATAATGAAAATGAAGAAATGGGAAGAGGAAAGAACCTATGCCTGAATATAACAAAAATAAGCTAATTTTGGCGTTGAAGAAATGAAATGAATCAAGAAACAGGATCTAGTAGAGAATGCAGAGATGAGGGCTCCAATTTTAAGAGCGTGGCATTCAAAATGTCTTTCAAACCAAGATCAAAGAAGCAAAATGGATGCAGAAAATTCAATCCAGCTCATTTCTGCATCGGATGTTACGCATACGACTTTTTATTTATTTATAAGTACCCAAATTTACTTAAACAGGAAACACTATGAGATTACTTAAACAGGAATCACCATGAGATATAAGTAGATGACAGGAAATGTCTGACTTACTTGCTCTGGACTGTGAAATAGTTCAATAAACGGATATTCCTTCTTTTGTCGAGTTATACAAAATCCAGGATACTTCGGACACTCCACCTGAAAACACACATCAAAACACTTAGCACAAACTCGGGCGCGCGGACACACACTCTTACCATTTGAACTTCTTAAGCAAATTCTCAATCATAGACTAAACTGAATAAACAGATTCTTTCCTCGACTAAGCCAACATAGTAATCACATTTTCGCCTGAACTATAACATGGAGATGGGGAAGATATGATATTTTCATACTCCTAAGGGCAAAAGGATTTGCATTCTGATATCATCAACAGAACATATCAATCACTTATGGGGAGAACAAGAACGACAAGACTTGCCCTCATGAACTTGACATAAGGATAGAACTCTGCCGCAGCTTCCTCCAACACCTTATCCAAATGTCTCGTATAATTCCCTCTACACCAAAAAAACTCCCCATCGATCTCACCACACTCCCACACATACAACACAAATCAAACCACAATCACAATAATCGAGCATCGAGGATCAGAATAATCACCGGATAGTGAAGGCGACGACGACGGGATAACCTTGATGAAGAATCTGAACAAACTCACGCTCCGACGAGAAATGGATCACCCGCGACGGCCCCAAATCCTTCGGATAACCCGTGTAATACCTAAAACCCCCAAAATCCGCATCGGTTTCGGCGCCTTTTCATATTCAACAAAAACCCTAACAAGACTACAATGATAATACTCACGAAAAGACGACGAATCGATTCTCGTTTGTTTACCTGCAGGTTTGGCGGAGTTGAATAATGAATCGATCTAAAACCGATTGCTCCGACGACATTAGATGTGCAAAATTTCTCGGTCACGGCGGCGGTGACGGCGGCCGTCAGTGGCTGAGTGGATACTGGGACGAAACTGTGTGGAGTTTCTCGTGGATGATACGCATCGTTGCTTCAGCGTTTTGAGGTTAAACGCGGCGTTTTAGAGGATGGAAGTCGAGCTTAGTACGAGTTCTTCGGTTGTCTGGACAAATGGGGAATGTTCAAATCATCAGTCTAATTTATTACTCCCTCCGGTTCTTGTAACATTTATCACTGGATTTAAGAAATATGTATCATGATTTATATTTTTTGTGTTTGATAATATAAATAATAATTATTTATTTAAATTATTTTAAAATATATACAACATATTATATTTAATAATTTTTATATAAAAAATTAAAGTAATCATCATCTGTTGCAATACATCCTTTACCTCCTCTCACAACTGTTACAGTAAACCCACTATCATTAAAAAATAATCTTTCTCATCAAATTCAATACACACATAAATTTAGGTGTCGAGTCAAACCGTTTCCTATATTTTGGAACCGAGAGAGTATGTGTTTAGTAACAAATGAACAATTGAGATTAAAACAACACAAATCAAGGGTTGAGATTAAGCTATTCGTTTCATTCCATAATACATGCAACACTTTTTTTTGTGTGATCCCAATTTATTTGCAACCTTTCATCTTTTAACCATATTTAATCTAAAAAAATCATATCAATCACATTTTATTACAATACACTCACTATTTCATCTCATAACAACCCTATTACTCCTAAAAAATATTCTTTTTTCATCAAATTTTATAAAAATTCAACACACATAAATTTTCGTGTCGGATTAAACGGTTACAAGTATTATGAGACGAAGGGAGTATCTTTTAATCTTAACCATTTATTTTTAACCATTTAATCTCAACCATTCGTTTTTCACTTGACACGCATATGTCATTAAACACTCCATTTTTTCTTTATTGATTTGTATCGTCTCAATAATTTTATAACACTTATTTTATTTTTTATTTGAAAATAATTTTATATTAAAATAATCATAATATCTCACTACGCTCCATCACCTTTTTTCTCATTCTTTTTCATCCTTTCATATCAAATCCATCACTATCATCGAAAATACTAATCAAAATATAATAATATCAAATTTAACACATACATAAAAAATATATTCGGGTCACATCATGTAAGAATTATGAGAAGGGAGAAATATCTCAATTTTGGAATGTATTTTCAAGATATGAAGATACTTGACATACCTTAACGACATCATTCGTATTTCCCTAGTCAAATTAGGAAGGCTCGAATTCACGAGGAATGTATTAGTATTTCACATTTTACATAGCGAAATCGTGCAATTATGTTAGTAACTTATTTGCTCAAACTGGGAATGACTCTTATGTAAAGAAAATGATCTGATTATCTGTAATACCCCAAAAAAATACTTAAAAGGTTTGATAGTACTATCTATACCAACAAGGTGTACTTTTCTTTTCAGTAACCCATCACTTTACAACTCCACAGTTAAGCGTGCTTAATGTTGAGTAATGCTGGGATGGGTGATCTCTTGGGAAGTTTCTCATGACGTACGCGATTGAGGGTAAAACGCATTGAAAAAACTACTGTTGATCTGTGGGATCAGTTGTTAGCCTGAATAGCGGTTCTTGGGGTGTTACAGAATCTGATTAGAGCAACCCTACGATCGCGAGCTGGATCTGTGGACAAGGGGTCCAGGTCAGTCGTCTAACGGGGGAAGGTTTTGGGACTGTGTATCGTGTTTGAAGTCGCAATGAGGATGTTGCGTTCTTGAAGTGGGGTGTATGTAATACCCCAATGAAATGTTTAAAGGGTTTGATAGTACTATTTATATCAAAAAGATGCACCTTTCTTTTCGGTAATCCATTATTTTAGAACTCCGCAGTTAAGCGTGCTTAACGTGGAGTAATGCCGAGATGTGTGACCTCCTGGGAAGTTTCTTAAGACATGCGCGAGTGAGACCAAAGCTTAGTGAAAGAAGTAGTGTTGATCTGTGAGGTTAGTTGTTAACCTGAAAAACGGTTCTTGGCGTGTTACATTATCTGACGCAATTCATGGTGATGAGATCCACATCATAATTGATTAAAGCAGGAAAAATAGGCTTCTGTGTATGAGCAATATAAATACCAAGCTTTTTTTTTTTGGGTATGGTATAAATACCAAGCTTGATCATAGCATAAAACACATAAAACACAGGCAAAACTAGAATTCACTTATGAGAAAGTAAAAAACTAAAAAAACAATGCTTAGATCTTCGCTAACTTAAAGTTCTTTGGTCCGTTTCTTAATAGCAATAGGTACGCTTCTCTCGTTCTTGATTTAACATCACGTAGTTGAAACAGTGTTATCTCGTTCCATTAAGTTTAGCAATTTACCGTACTTATTGCAGGGTTCACAGCCGTGAAGTCGGGAACATGCACTTTTGAGCTCGGATAATGCTGTGATCCATCGTCGTGTGTGGACGTCGGTTTCTGAGGTCTGAGCTTAATCCACAGAGGTTATGCACCGTCGGATGGTACGGCTTGAGGAGTCGTCATCTATTTGATCCCCCATTAAGAAGGGTTGGATAAGATTTGATTTTCGGACAAGGTTTTAGACTCGAGAGTTTGGTTAAGTGATGGGAAGGTCGCGTCAGCTGCTGTCATCCATCATCCTCGCAATCAGTGCGGTCTCTATTTTTGAAGATTTCATCTGATGGATAATCTTGACTTTCAAAGTGTATTGTCTAATAGTGTGTCACGTGTGGCAAGTTAGGAAGAAAACAGAGAGAACATACATATAGCGATTTTGACTGAACTTCTTAGCGATTGTGTACGTACTTGCGGAGTTTAAAATCAGACCGATCGTATTTCATATTATAATCGAACCTTCTACTAAGGTTTCCTACATACCCTCGATAGATCTTGGATCATGGAGGGATCATACCATGTGTAGTTCTGAAATTAGGAAGTCTGCGTCAGTATCAGTTTTAATAGTTGACTCGTGATGGGACTAAGTCGGGCTCTAAAAAATCCTTTAAGTATTAATCCACCTATTTTATGGTTTTTCTTATGTTTTATTCACCTAAGTGTGAATTTGGTCGGTTTCTATCAATTATTCAGCTAAATGTGAATTTTGATCAAAATCAATTATTCCCTTTAAGGATTTTGTAAATTTTTGAATTTTATGATTAATTTTTCTAAAGGTTAGATGTAGATGATTTTCTATCATTTTTTTTAGTTTATTTAAGAGTAGTTAAAATATCAACTTAAGGGTTATAAGACAACCCAACAAATATTTTCTAATCGATTAAATATTTTTGATAATTTATTTAGGTAATCCTAAACTGATTTTTAGATCCAATCAAATTAAACAAGACAAATGGATAAATCATATAAAACATAGATCAAATCAAACAGAGCAACAATATTTCAAACAAGTTATGACACTCACCTAGATATGAATTAAGGAAAAAATTCATCAGTTTACCTAAATATAAACTAAACAATTTTCCTAAAATGTTAAGGTCACCTAATATGTAAACGTTGGAGCTTGTGAGAACTTGTTCCAATCTATTACTATATGACGTAGTGGGCCCTAATCTAACACATGAAATATCAATTCAATATCATATATCTCCACCTGCACACCCAAGAGACACGCATGGACATGCTTTCAACATATTCATATCTCATTACACATGAGAAATACCCCACCTAGTCAAGAAACATGAATTTTGATCATTTTCATATAAAAACTCGCATATTTTCGAGGAACAACATGGTTTCAAGGAGCAGCAGTCATCACCCATATATTTCAATCAAAGAACACCAAATAGAAAGGTTCAAAGGTTCGACCTTGTGCGCAGTAAAAAGGCGTTGAGACAAGGAATCAATTTCGGACAATCTTCGCACCACAACAAGATGCACTGGAGTATTCTTCACCTCGTCTGGATCTCCAAAAAGGCCTTCGGATCGTCGTCGTCGTGACAGTGACGAGGAGCTCGAGATGAACCCGTCGGAATTGGTTTGTGAAATTGCTCTTGATATGAGCGGAAGGAGAAGGTTTGAGCTAGTATTCATTATGTTCCATGTAGAGAAGAGAGGAATGAGAGGAGTAGAGCTGCCCTTTTATAATGGTGATGAAGTGGGTGAGAAAACAAGAAGACAGAAAACCTCAACCAATTTAGCTATAGTGGTGAATCAATGGAGGGAGATGAAACCAAAAGATCAGATGAATGAATATAGATGAAGAGTAGAATTTGGACTTGGAAGATTTGGTTTATATAGATTGACTTGGGATTTTTAGGATTAGGGGTTTTGATTGAGGAGTGAGATCGTAATCATTAAACATGGACATGATCAATAATATATAATTACAAAAATGGATTTGTGTCAAATTTATGTTCATCAATTTATTATGTACATCGTGCAATCAGAAATGTCAAGGGGCACATTCAGGGGCAACGGGATCGTGTGATCCCACGAGCAACGCTTGCGTATGTTCCTGCGAGTGCAAGCCTCCACCTGCTGGTTGCACATCCAACCGCGGTGTTTGTAGTAGTAACTGCGACGAAAACCGTTGCACACAGAAATGTGTATCGAAGTTTGGTGACGGTTCTTTCGATACTTGTGAGGAGTCCGGCAGTTCTATTGTCTTTGTCTTTGCCATTTGTATTGTCCTCCGAAACAATAGGAAGAGTGTTGGGTTTATTCATCCGCAATTAGAATCGATGTATGTTGTTTCTTTTCAAAATCATGATGAGTAAAATGACATAGAACCAGGAGTTAGTTCTATGTGATCGATGCAAGAATCAATAAAAATTTGCTGTTATAGTATATTGGGATATACTGTTTCTGTGGGCATGCAATAATTTAACATTTTACATTGTAATAAAATTATTTTACGTTGTAATAAAATTACGTTCATAATATAGGATTGAAGTACACAATTTATATTATCTTTGTGATAATACATGGTGCCAACTCAACAACTATAGAACAAATGAAAAAGTCAGCGCTAATGAAGATTATGATAGTACATGTGAACGCCGTCACACGTGTTTCAGCACATTTGCCTCTTGTAACGCCTCATTTCTCCCCATTGGTACATCGGATTCCTTTCATGAATGCATTGATATTGTGATATTTGCCCACTAGCAGTTCTTCACCTCCCCCAAATTTGTAACACAAGACAACCAATACGATCAATTAAGCAACTATGGCTAAATCGTCGCTCACTTACAGTTCTCTCGTCATTCTCCTGATCGCATCAGGTACAATCGCTTGTTCTTTCGTGCTATCGTACAAGTTAGTTGTTACATCGATCATTTGAACCGGTTGTCCTTAGTGAAATTCCGAACTGCAACACAATTCTAAGATGACATTGTTGTTCATTGCAGAGTTCATTGTCGTGAAGCCGAACACCATGTTGAGCAACGCTGACATATCTTGCGGGGAATGCCCTTCTCCTCCTCGTCCTCCTAAGCAATGCAGAGTGAACTTTGGTACTTGTAGTTTACGCTGCGATACAGATTGTTGTAATCTAAACTGTATATCGAAATATGGTATAAGTGCTAGCGGTACTTGTGAAGATATGGTTCGTTTTACTGGTCGCCTTTGTCTTTGCCATTTCCTTTGTCCGGCGACTTGAGGGTAGGTGATGTCCATGGGCAATTCCATCGACTCGATTGATGTTGTCTTCAAAATAATGATGAGTAAAATGATACTCCTTTTGCCGCATAAAATCTACATCCTATTTATTATACTTCCTCGGTCCGATTGAGTTTGGATCTGATTGATTTTTCGTAGTTTATGATATGAAGTTTGACCCAATTTACGGGACGACGACATTTTCCACAAGTTTACCAACAAGTTAATGATATGAAGTTTGATTTTTCTACGGAAGGTTATTAATTGTTCGAATATGTATTTTAACAGCATGTTAAACAATAAATTTATGCCATTATTTGATGGGCGAACGAACCTTTTCAAAACCCATATTAAATGTTGGGCTTGATGAATATAATGGTAGCATTATATTAATTCTTATGAGTATTAATTATTACTTGGGTTTTTTCAAAAGATAATCATTTGATCCATTAGATAGTCCGTAAATAAGATGAATCACTTAAACTGACTCTAATCGATGGACTCACCTCGTATAATAGTTCGACATCTAATAGGTTTTGATCCCTTGATCTATCGTTGGAGGACTGCTTACCAATGGGGCTGGGTCACCCCCTAACTTTTTTGATCTCTATCACTAACAACTAGTACAAATATTGAATGTCATATAAGGAAAATGCACCCGAATTAACTATCCAAGCTCTCAACAATCAATTCCTGTCACACCTTCCTCTTGTTTTTTTAAGAAAACGTCATGCCTGATAAGATTTCTCCCCATTTATCCTCAATTCTCCGGTTGATCCTTTAAATTCCATGTACAAATACTATGATCATCTTCACCGTTTTCTGTTTCCATAAAACAACCTATGGACTTGGCTTCGGACCCAGTTAAAAATAAGGAACCATGGTTAAATCGTCGCTGACTTACACTCTCGTCATTCTCTTGATCGCATTTGGTACAATCTCTCGTTTATTTCCTATCATGTTATAAAATTATGGCTAATTTGGTTGTCGTTTCATGATACCAATTCGTTGGTTTAATTCTATTCAACAAACTCCGAAGCAATTCTTAATATCATCCAAGTTCACATTTAGCTAGTGTTAACCATGTGATGGTTTTCGTTGCAGCGTTGAGCAGTACTGTGAAATCGGACAGATGCACCGAGAAATTGGAAAATGTACCAAGTTGTGCGATCTTATATGTCATGCTGCACATAAAAGTGGGTCGACGGGATCATGCAATACAGCGACGGACACCTGTCTATGTACCTACGACTGCGCTCCTCCGGCTCCTAAGAGATGCTCAATGAATGGCGGTGTTTGTAGTGAAAGTTGCGGGAAAGATTGCTGTAATCAGAACTGTATAAGGAAACACGGTGCAATCGCTGAGGGTATTTGTGTACAAACTGGGAGTGATCGATCCTGCCTTTGCTATTTTGATTGTCCGATGGCAGAATAACTAGAGCGGCTGTCATTACGATGGGCAATTGGAGTTGTTTTACCTTGTATTCGAAATAAGGATCAATAAAACAATATAATGAATCAGCTGTTATGAAACATTGGATCTCTCGTATATCAGAAATATTAAACCAGTTATCATAAGTTCGGGATCTGCCCTTATTAATACTGATCAGAGTATTCGTATCATGATCCATAAAGTCTGAACAAACTAATGCTAGTGTTTATGAGCATTTATCGTGGTCTCCCCTTAAATCTCTTTCAACAAAACAAAACAAACTAATTTAATTGAATTGTCATCTGAGAAAGAAAAAAAAGCTAAAAGCAAGAATGATTAAATCTTGCTAAATATATTATCAATAGTAACAACACTCAGATGCTTATCATTATCTATAAGGTATCAGATCAGGGCAAATTATTATCAAAAAAAAAAAAAAAAAAAAAAAGGAGGTCAGAGCAAATGAATGCTCTTTAGTTTAATGAGCATTGATCTCCATATATAAAAGGATTACATGATACGAGCAAAACACACAGAACAAACTAATTGATAGCATTGAAAAAAAACTTAAGGAAAGATGGCTAAATCTTCGTTATCTTACAGCTGTGTCATTCTTCTCTTGATGGCGACATGTACGCAATCCTCTCGTTCTTTTCTGTCATGCGGTCTGAACATTGTAATCTCGTGTTATTAAATTTTATTAAATTTATTGATTTCTCGTGTTCATTGCAGCATTGACCATCGTGGAATCGAACAGATGCACTATTGAGCTGGAACAATGCACTGATCCTTGGTCGTGCAATCGGGAATGTCAAGTGAGATATAAAGGCGGATCGGGAGCCTGTGATCGCAGTTCCTGCATATGTACCTTCGACTGCAAGCCTTGGGCTCGAAGGAGATGCACAATGAACGGCGGTAATTGCTACGAGGGCTGCGACCAGAATTGTTGCACTCAGAACTGTGTAGCCAAACATGGTGATAACGCTTTCGGTACCTGCGAGCAGATTCTGTATATTCGCCTTTGCCTCTGCCATTTCGATTGCCCCCCGACATAACCTGAATAAGTGTGTCTGTGAAAACTATCGGCAATCTGAACGGAATGTCTTTGTCTTCAAACTAACTAGTAAAATTATACATATTTGGTTCTCTCTGTTCTCACTGACTCTCTATTCGTTACAAATATGTGTCGACATTAAGTTCGTGTGCTATTTGAGCGTTTCGTGATCCCGACTCTTGCCTTAAGTTCCTATTCATAACAAACTAGATTCGACGACTATGTCAGGCACACAAATATGTCTCTCGTACATTACAAACATGACATATTTCGGCTAGAACTAATGGATAAAATAGGAAACAAATTGATAAGCAAAATATGAAATTCCAACAGATTTGGACCATTTTTGGGTTGTATAAAGTTATGGTCCTCAACTCCGTATGATAGTTAAATGCTGGGCCGAACTGGGTTTGTTGCAGGCCTGCACACACATGTGGGCACATGCGATGCTGATGCTGCAGCCCGTTCACCTTTGGGCCACGTTCGTCTAGCAGGCCCCGTGTGTTTCCGGTTAGTTGCCCTGTCAATCCACCAAACACCCCTTTTCCGTCCCATCTATTATAAAATTGCAATGTCCTTGATAAAGTTATCGATGTTACGAATAATTTATAAAATTATCAAATATTTTTTATATTATTTTTGTGTCATAAACAACATAATATAGACACATATAAATAATAAAGTTATTTATGTTACGAATTTTTCGCGAGACGATCAAATATACTTTTATGTAAAATTATCGTGAAACATTAATGATAATTTAAATTATGTACTTCAAGCATGAACCACTGACGTAATTTTTTTACGTTGTTGTTAGGAGGAAAACGAAACCCCTCAAAATACGTTTTGAATAATACAATGATGATGTAACGTTATATTTTTTTAGAACAGAGGGAGTATAAAATTATCATAAAATATGAATAGTAATTTAAGCTATATATTTCAATCTTGTATCAATGATGTAATTTTTTTACGTCGTCAAAAGGAATAACGAAACTCCTCAAAATACGTGTTAAATGATATACAAATGATAATGAAACGTTATAATTTTAATGGAACGAAAAAAGTACAACATATCTAATGCAATTGTCATTATTTGAGTTGCACCAAAGGACCTAATGAAAACTTACCCTTACCATGAGATGAAAGTGTATGGAAAGTTATCATGAATTTAAGTAAACCCAAAATCGAATGTTTAATTTTAGAAGTAAAAATATACTTCATGCTAGTCCATTTTCCACACAAAAAAAAGAAAAAAAAAAGAATGTTGGTACATTGTGCAATCCGTGAAATTGACCAAATCCAAACCGGTCCAAAATCACAATACCCCCTTTCCATTTCTAACGTCTTCTTCCTTCGTCTTCCACCTTCCCTCTCTCTCATCCAAAACCCTGAAAAAGAGCTTTAACTCCTTTTGTTTTCTCTCTCACTACACTGAACTTTTGACCGTTGCTTTTTTTTTTTCTTTTTCTTTTCCTCAACGTCTTTCTTTCTCTCTCTCTTCCCCCAAACCCACTTTCAGTGGCTTCATCTCCTCTGTTCTTCTTCTCTCTCTAACCCGCCTCACAGGTGCATTTCCATTTTTCTTTTTACTTTTTTTTCATCATCAATTTGCTATTTTGATTCTTACCCATGATTAAAGTTTCAATTTTTAGTTGTTCCATGGAGTTTTTTGTTTTGATTGTGAATATTTTCTCAATGGGTCATGAAATCTGCACATTTAGTCACATGCTTCTCAGTTCCATCATTGCACTTGCCCTGGTGGGTTTGTTTTCATTACTTGCTTTTTTTTTTTTTGGTTTCTTTTAAATGAATTTAGGGGTTTTGTGAAAATGAGTTTTGAGAAAAAGGGTGAAAAATTGAAGGAAAATGTGTTGTGATTTGTGGGTGTTGAGCTTCTTGTTTCGATTTTGTGTTGACAGCTGTGGGATTTTGCCGTTTGCGAACTTGTTTAATTTTGTGTTCTTCGGTACTGCAATTTATTGCTCATATTTATGTTTCTGCTCAATTTTGGCCCAGTGGTACTATTTTTGCTAGTATTTTTAAATTATTTTATTTTTGGAGAGGAATCTTTTTTTTTTTTTTTCTATTTGTAGTTCATCTTCCTCTAATTGAGCTACAAAACAATATCATGTTTGTTTTGCATTCTTCACAATTGAACCAACTTTCTGGTGAGGGTGGAGGGGTTAGGGTTTTGGTAACTTAGGCAAGTCATGATCTTTGAGTTTTGCCATTTCTTTCTATTTTGCCCACAATGTTGCCTTTCACCTTAGCATTTGTGGCATGGAGAAACAATCTCTCCGTTATCAACAATAGAGGTAAGAGTGCGTATATGTAACCCTTCCCAGACCTGTTCTTGAGGGGATTAGTTGGATGTTGTTAATTGTCGTTGTTGTTGGTGGTGGTGGTATATTGATTTGTGGTGATTTTTGGGCTCAATCTTGTCTGAAGATATCTCAATCAGAGAGGGTTTGGTCTAGTTTTGGTGGAATGCCAAGCTTCCGGTAATGGCGAGAGAGCCTGGCTCTCTTGAGAGAAATGAGGGGCTTGATTGCTTGAAAAAGGTCTAGATTAGTGGAAGTTATTTGGAACTTTCAAGGGTTATCCTTTTTCATGCTTTGTCTTCTCTTTTTGGATACGAGAGTGTGAATGCAACGGTAGTTGTCGTAGAACTTTTCATCGCTTCTTATCTCTTGAGAATAAAGTAAAGCACCCAATACCTTGATTTATATTCTTAGTGTTCGTGGCTTTGTTTGTTTCGTTTGCCCGCCTTATTGTTGATGCTCTTTGTTTAGCTTGGTATATGAAGGGAACTTTGTGGCTTTGGGTTTGTGCTTTCTTTGAATGGATCCGTGTTCTGATGCTTGCTGTACTTCTTCTATTGCAGCTAGGAGAGCTTATGATTTTGTACATACACGCGAAGCTATTACAATTTGAAGCTTGCTTTATATCTGAATTGAAAAAAGCTAGTAGAGAAAAGCATTGATGGGTTGCAACACGTCGAAACTGGATGATGAAGAGGCGGTTCAGCTTTGTAAGGACAGGAAAAGGTTCATTAAGCAAGCTGTTGAGCAAAGGCTGAGATTTGCATCTGGCCATATTGCCTACATCCAGTCTTTGAAGAGAGTTGTGGCTGCTCTTCGTGATTATGTTGAAGGTGATGAGCCCCGGGAGTTCTTGCTAGATTCTTGTATCACGCCGCCTTCAATGTCTATCAAGAAATCCAACCCCAAATTCATCACCATCTCACCAAAATGCTTCTCTGGTACGCCAATTGAATCTGAAGGGAAAACAACTGTGAATATTTGCTATTATAAATCCGGTGCTAATCCCTCGCGTTCTGTTCTGGAGATACCTCAGTCACCTGAAACAGTTCCTATTCAGAGTTACTCGCCGTTGCATCATTATGGGATGGATGGGTTCTTCACGATGCAGGATTCGTCTCGTTACTCCTATTTCTCTCCAGACAACAGACCCAATAACGTTATTCCGCCCCCGTCACCCCAAGTTTCTATATGGGACTCCTTCTGGAATCCCTTTTCGTCCTTCGATTATTATGGATATCCTGTGAGGAGTGGTCTGGATCACTCCACGATGGACGATGACATTACTGATTTAAGGCAAGTTAGAGAAGAAGAAGGCATACCCGACTTGGAAGAAGAAACTGAGCACGAAGAACTCGAAACAAGGAGACATAGGACAGGACAACAAGCGAGACATGTTTACACCTATCCAAGAGAAGGAACTGGACATGGAGATAGTACTGCAAGGAATCATGGAGTAGAACAGCGAGCGAGAAATGCTACTAACCAAGCAAGGGAAGAAATAACAGTTGAGGATATTGATGAGGTTGATGACGACGACGACGACGATAGTGGAGATGAATGTGAGCACAACACAAATGGGATGCAGCCACATGCTGGTGCGAGTGCAGGAGTCGAGATTTGTCATCAGGAAACGACAGTCAGTCAGCAATATACCAAAGAGGAATCACCAGGGTTTACTGCTTATGTGAAGAAAAGGCCAACCAGTATGGATGAAGTTATCAAGGACCTAGAAGAACAATTCATGACCATTTGTAGTGCTGCAAATGAAGTTTCTGCATTATTAGAAGCTGGCCGGGCACAGTATTCATCGCCATCAAGTGAACTCTCAGGTAAAGCTATTGACAACATACTAATCTGGATCTTCTATGGTAAACTTAAGAGGGTGTATAATGGATTGTAGTATATGATATTTGCAGAAGTATGAATAGAGCTCACCAGTTCGAATTCTTCTATCACTTATATGTTTAGTCCTTTGTGCGTGATGCACCCGGTAAATTACTCATGATTCATGTCCAAATAAGGGGATGTTGAAGTAAAAATAATATTTTTTAGCCTTCAACTGTTATGATGAATTGCTCAATGAATAAAAATTCTGAGTAAAAATTGCAATGCTCATTTTTTAGTTTTCCTAATTTCTCATAATTTTTATCTGTCTTTGCAGCCATGAAGTTGTTGAATCCAGTAGCCTTGTTCCGCTCAGCTTCATCACGCTCCTCGTCATCAAGATTCTTCAGGAATTCTTCAAGCTCCAGGGATGAAAGTTCGGATAGCAGCAGCGGCGATTTCTATGAAGAGTCCTCCATGGTTTCTGGTAGTCACCAATCAACTGTGGGAAAATTGTTCGCCTGGGAGAAGAGACTGTACGACGAAGTCCGGGTATGTAGTGAGAACTTCACTCAGCATCTTATTTGAAGCTATAACTTCTCATTTATTTCGTCAAGCAACAGTAGTGTCCTGCTTGGACTGGTGTCTTGGGAGAAAAATGACGTACTTATATATCAATATCTAGTCCATGTAGAAGCTGTTAAAACATCACTGTTATGAGAGGCAACAAGTATATAATCAAATATGGTAGATCATGTTGAGGAAATCAGGAACTATTTACAGCTTTGATGAACATCATCAAACATTCATCCTTCCACAAATTGATATTTGGCGTTTAATCTGCTTGACCAGTCAGGTGAGAAAATTCGACTAGCATATGAGAAGAAGTGCAATCAACTCAAGAGCCAAGATGTAAAAGGGGACGACCCTTCTGCTGTGGATAAAACGAGAGCAGCTATTCGAGATCTGCATACCCAAATAAAGGTTTCCATTCGCTCAATCGAGGCTGTTTCAAAGAGGATTGAAGCTCTCAGGGACAAAGAATTGCAACCTCAGATATTGGAATTAGTACTTGGGTATGCTCCTCTTCTCCTTTTCCCCTTTTCATGCTATGTTCCTTCAAAGCTGATATCTGGTCATGCCATCAGAACCCGAAGGCCTTCAACTGAGCAACTCTTCGTGGTTGTGGCCCCATGATGACTCGTTAAATTCCTTTTAGTTGCACCTCCAAACTGGTCTGTTCATTGAGAGAGAACAGAATTGTAGGCGGAACAGTGATGTCTTTTCCGCCTTTTGCTAGATTCCTTGTCATGCTTGATTTGCTTGGAGCATCAACTTTTTCGTAGTGCACCTCACCCTTTCTGTCTCCCGCTCTTTAGATCATTGTTTGCATTTTATTGATAATTAACGCTCCAGATACGCCCACAGTCTTGGAAGTGTTATTCATGGACCATTATTTTGTTATATGCAACTCATCTGTTTGTGATGGAATTTCAGGTTATCGAGAATGTGGAAAGTGATGGCAGAATGCCATCAAACGCAGAAGTACACGCTAGACGAAGCCAAATATCTGCTAGCAGGCACACCCTCGAAGCTTAACAAAGCCAAGCAACATACTTCAATCTCGGCTTCCGACCCTAGCAGACTTGCACGCTCAGCTGCAAATCTGGAAACCGAGATAAGGAACTGGAGGTCTTGTTTTGATTCATGGATCACTTCGCAACGATCCTATGTCCACGCTCTAACGAGTTGGCTTCTCCTGTGCATGAGATGTGACCCGGACACCTCAAAACTACCGTTCTCACCTCACCGGTCATCTTCACTCCCTCCTATCTTCGGGATATGTATCCAATGGTCAAGATTTCTAGACAGGATTCGCGAAGTCTCAGTCCTTGATGGACTGGACTTCTTTGCAGCTGGCATGGGCTCAGTCTATGCACAACAAATGAGAGAAGATTCTCGCCAGGCGCAGACTGGGTCCCACGGACCGGGACCCAGTTCATCAGATGAAACGACCGGAGGTATGGAAGTGGTCGAGGTTAGACCGACTGAGGACGAGTTCATGGCGCCTGAGAAAATGGCAGAAGTTGCCGTTAGGGTGCTTTGTGCAGGAATGTCCGTCGCTATGAGCTCGCTGTCTGAGTTTGCAGTCAGTTCGGCGGAGGGGTACGCTGAACTGGTAAGCCAATGGGGAAACACCAAGTGGCCGCCGGATACACAGATGGAGGGAAACTCGACGTGAGAGCAATGATGGTTTGTAGTGAGTAGTAGTTTTGGCAGTGAGATAGGAATTTTAACCAATATATATCAGGACTTGGTAGTAGCATTATTAGTAGGTTATGTATATATGCAGGTAACTGGATTGATTCTTTTGTATTTATTTCTCGAGTGTTTATCCGGCCCCCGAGGGAGATCGGGGCTCGGCAGGGTATTGATATGAAGCTCAGGATTCATGTAAAATGTCGAATCAGTAATCTAACAGGCCGACTCAACCTGATAGGCCATATTGTCTTCTGGTATTAGAGGCTGTAGAATGGAATTACTGAGCTTGGTATCAAACAGGAAAGATCTGATATACTAGATGAGAAGAAAAGGGGCGAATGCAAGTTCCAGCTGAAAAGCAAGAAATTGCAACGAGTTCTCTTCCTGTGTGCATACTCGTTTTGAGGAATATCGTTTTATCACCAAGTAAGGCCATAAAAATTTTGAGTAGTGAGGTTAAAATAAGGGATTCAAATAATCTTTCATAAATTTAAATAAGATAATATTTATCATTTTGGATAATCAAATTGTAAAACTGTAAAGATTTTATTGGATATATGAAATACTATAATTAATGTTATATGAAAGATTTAAGTCAAATTATATTTGATGTTATTGTCATGACAGTTCAAGTTTACCAAGACAAACAAGCCGAGGTCAAATGTCTCGTTCATTATAGCGAGGAGAGTAATGAACACATACATGTTCTGAATGGCATATCCCTTGTTATTTTCTCCAACTAATTTCAGTTTTGTTCTCAGGCCCCAACGAATGCTCACGTTGCTTTCATCGCCCCCTAACAAGACACCCCAAAAAACTATTCAAATTTGGATAAACTGATCCATACTTTATACATCACACCGTCACAGCACACCATTTGTTCTTCTTCTCTTTATGTCGTTACTGTTGCTAACTTTACACGTTTGTCTTTTTTTGGGTGACGAGGGTGTCCGGCCAGCTCACGCGCATCTCGACTAATCTTCTGGACACTGACAAGGCGTCTTCCCATCAGTATCGGATAAAGTTTTGACCGAAATCAACGGACATGGCCAATATGGATTTTGAGATTAGTAGGATTCGAACCAAGATCTTCAAAAAAAATTGAATTGAACATCACTAAACCAAGTTAATTTAAATGCCCCAAATTCCCTGCAACACCAGCTGCTTCAAATGCCCACAAGAATCCAAACAACAAATTGATCCTTTTCTCTTTTCTTTGAAACTTCTATCCATTTTATTTACCCTTGTGTGTTGAACAAACTGCCAAACACAAGCACTTTCTCTTTCCCTTTCCATTTTCACGTGAAGAAACTGAAACCCATTTGCTGTGCTGCTCAAGTGATCGTGATTCTTGGTTGATTGATTTGTGTGCAGACAGTAATTGTGTTTCTGTGACTTGGGCTCATGTCAAGTTTTGATTTTTCTGGGTTTTGGTTGCTCATGGTGGTCTAGGGTTTGGGAGGTTGAGATATCAGCACTTTACTGGTGAGTTCTTTTCTAGGGGTTTCTGTGAGTTTTGTGATTGTCTTTTTCGTGCTTTGAGTTTTTGGTTGATGGGTCTGTTCTTGTTTCTTCATCTGTTGACTTTGGTTGCTTAGATGAGATCATGGGTTTTGATGATACTGTGATTCAGGGTTGGTTGTTGCTCGATGTAGGGTAATGATATCGTCTTATCCATGTAACCGGCCCATGTAATGAGATGAGGTCTCATGTGTTATCGAAGGTGATGAAGGGTAATAGTTTGAATGTACAATTGGTGGTTTATTCTGTAACTCCCAGAATAATGGTTGATGGCACTATTTGGGTTGGTCCATGGTTTACAGGATTGTTCTGTGAATGTCACTTGCGGGATAAGTTTGATAGATTTCTTTTCTTGCTAATAGTAGCATACTAGTCGTGGTATGTCGAAAGGAGGGGAGTTAGAGGATTTCACAACCATGGATTTTGCTTGTGGGTGGGATTTGTCAACCACGGGGGGTGCTGATCTTAGGATTATGCGTGCTGATCTCTTTTTGGCCTCCTTTTGATTTCATGATAGTATTTTTTATCTGGAGTACTTTGGTATTTGAGGAGCACTTTTTTCATATTATGCAGTGTCCTTGTAAATACATGCTTTGATAATGACCACTCATAGTTAAGTATGGCATGGGTCCTTTTTTTCCCAGGAACATTTATAAACATTTCCTAAGTAATTTGAATTGTTTGAAGTCTTCTTGTGTTGAATCAGATTGCATTCTTCAAGTGCCTGCAGTCTTTTTAGTTCGCCATAATATTGTTGCCAAGGAGCCGCTTAGCGTCTTCTGCTTGCTCATCAAGATGATCCCTAGATTCTGTCATTGATACTTTGATATCTATATTTCCTATTTTGGATATGGCGACTGAGAGCCCCATTAGGATGATTGAGGCGCGTCAAAACTGGCCCTCCCGCAGAACTGCTACGAGATATGCCTCATCATCTGCTATTATTGGAGTCGATGAAACACGCCAAAACTATCATAGTGGCAGCACCATTGTTCCCAACAGAAGCGGTAGTGCTCCCCCAAGTATAGAGGGGTCTATTGCCGCGATGGAAAATCTCATGCAAAGCTCAGGTATTAATCCTGATCTTTCGTTGAAATTTTGTGGCATGAACTAAAGGTGAATGAGTTGATTATGCTAAAATTTTGTGATCCCACCACTCTAAATGTAACTGGAACATGTATACCAACACTTTTCTGTTCAGGTTTTAATCATCGTTTAGTATCCGATGTTGCTGGGGTTGCTGGGGCTAGTAGTAACTTGAGACCAGCTTCTTTTGATGGTGCCCACTCCTTGCATCAATCCCGAGGAATTCTTCCCATGCACACGGAGGAGTCCGAGGATGTTGCGATTTAAACCTCGAGACAATTCCAAAATTATAATCCAGCAGACAATCGATCAATTTACAAGCACAATTGATAAATACCAAGAACGAAAAACGACATCAAATTTACGTGGGAAAAACCCTCAAGGGGAAGAAACAACCCACGGAAAGAGAAACTCACTAATCAAGAAGTCAGATTACAGTGATTTTCTTTTGAGATCGCTCTCTTCTGTGTATCGCTCTTTGAAAACCATAATTTCTCTCTTTATTTATCTACACAATAAGGATATATTTATAGGGGACAAAAGTCAAGAAAGTTAAATGCCAAAAATAACAATCTTCACCTTTGGCATTTACTTCATGATCCATACCAGAACAACTCACTAGCGAACTCCCGTGTCACAGCTTGGCACGTCCTCGCATCCTCCTTCGCGTGACGGGGATGCTCCACCACAAACTCAGCATGAAGAAACGTTGATCAAGTCTAAGAAACGCTCACACTTGATCTTGGGAACTATCTTGATAAACATATCTGTTGCATCTTTCTTTGTGTGAACTTTCTGTAAATCTACAACCCCGGAATTCAATCACTCTCTAATCTTGCGATAACGAACATCGATATGCTTCGTCCGAACATGGTACACCTGATTCCTTGTCAAGTAGTCGCACTCTGACTGTCACATAACACGCGAACATCTTTTTCCTGCTTGAACCCAAGTTTCTCAACTAGATACTTCAACCACAATGTCTCTTTTCCACCCTCTGTCAATACCATATACCCTGTTTCCGTGGTAGATAACGCAACCACATCCTGTAATAAAGATCTCTAGCTCACATGTCCACCACAGAAAGTAAAAACATATCCACTCGTAGACCTTCTGGAATCCAAATCCCAGCATAATATCAGCATCAACTATCCCAACCATATCACTCTTTGCACTCTGGCCATCAAACAAGATTCCATAATCTGTAGTACCTGCCAAGTAGCGAAAAATCCACTTCACAGCATTCTCATGCTCTCTATCTGGATTCGTCATATACCTGCTGACTATACCAACCATCTGAGCAATGTCTGGTCTGATACAAACCATGACATATATTAGGCATCCAACCGTATTAGCATACGGTGCAAGAGACATGCGCTCCATCTCTTCTTCTGAGTCTGGACACATCTGAGCAAACAACTTAAATTGTGCACCTAAAGGAGTGGAAACAAGTTTTGCATCTCTCATATTAAACCTTTTCAAAACTTTTTCAACGTAACCCTGTTGAGTCAACCATAACTTCTTCGTTGCTCTATCTCTTCTAATCTGCATACCAAGGATTTTCTTTGCAGCACCAAGATCCTTCATCTCAAGCTCCTTGCTTAACATCTTTTCAACTGAAGAATGTTCTTCTTGCTCTTAGTAGCAATGAGCATATCATCCACATATAAACTGAGCAACAAAACAGAACCATCACCACAAAAACGGAAATAGATACAAGGATCATACTCACTTCGAGAGTACCTATGCGTCACCATGAACCCATCAAACCGCTTGTACCACTGCCTAGGTGACTGCTTTAGGCCGTACAACGATCTCTTCAATCTGCAGACCAACCCTTCTTTGCCCGGTTCTACAAATCACTCAGGTTGATCCATGTAGATGGTCTCCTCAAGATACCCGTGAAGAAATATTGTCTTCACATCCATCTGCTCTAGCTCTATATCATATGCTGCTACCAATGCGAGAATAAGTCTAATTGAGGTGTGCTTCACAACTGGAGAGAAAATTTAATGTAGTCCACACCCTCTTTCTGAGAGTATCCCTTGGCTACTAACCGAGCTTTGTATTTACCTCGTTCATTGATTCTGAGCATCCACTTGCAACCAACTGGTTTCGAGCCTTTTGGAAGTGTCACTAACTCTTAAGTCTTGTTCTTTCTTAGTGACTATATCTCTTCTACTATATCTGTCAGTCATTTATTGCGATCATCAGACTTAACAGCTTCAGAGTAGCTGGCCGGTTCACTGTCACCAGCCATTAAAGTAAAGGCTATCATATCCTCGAAACTATACCTCTCAGGTGTCTTTGGATTCTGCTTTTCTTTATCCAAGGCAATGTTGTAGGGTACCTGCTGCTGTTCTGGAACAATTGCAGTTTCTTGTTCCTTGCTGTGCTCCACCTGGTCAGAATCATTAGAACTCTGATGATGTTGATCTGAAACCTGTTTTTCTGACACTTTAGGAAGCTCCACCTGAACTCATTCCTTCCTCGCATCGTCAACTCCTTCCTTTTGCTTCATCATGTGATTCTCATCAAAAATCACATCCCTGCTTATCATCTTTTTCTTTGCTACAAGATCCCACAACCTGTAACCCTTTACACCGTCTTCATATCCAAAAAAGATGCATTCCTTGGACTTTGCATCTATCTTAGACCTCTCAGAACTCTGCATATGGACATAGGCAGGACAACCAGAAATTCGTAACATAGAATAATCAACAAGTTTTCCTGACCATACCTCTTCTAGAACTCTGTGATCAATAGCTGCTGAAGGACTCCTGTTGATGAGAAAACAGGCAGTATTGACTGTCTTAGTCCAGAAACTCTTAGGCAAATTCGCGTTCAACCTCATACAACGCGCTCTCTCCAACAATGTTCTGTTCATCCTCTCGGATATCCCGTTCTGCTCTGGCGTTCCCCTCACTGTGAAATGCCTCGTGATTTCTTCATCCTTGCAGAACTGTATAAACTGATCATCCTTGTATTCTGTCCCATTATCTGATCTGAAGTACTTCAACTTCTTTCCAGTCTGAGTCTCAACCCGAGCTTTTCATTGCTTGAAGATGTCGAATACCTCTGATTTATACTTCATGAAGAAAACCCAAACCTTCCTTGAGTAGTCATCAATGAAGGTGACAAAATACTGAGCTCCACCGTTCGAGATATCTCTAATAGGCCCCCAGACATCAGAATGTACATAATCGAGCACACCCGCTTATCATGGAGCTGTTAGTATGGGATTCAGCCTTGAAGCTCACCCGCTTCTGCTTCCCATACACACAAAACCTGCAGAAGTCCAATTCACAAGACTTGACACCTTTGAGCAATTTTCTCTTATGAAGATGTAACATACCTCCTTCACTCAAATGCCCAAGTCGAAGATGCCAAAGTTTGGTATCATCTCCATTGGACTCTCCATTAGATGAAATTGCAGTTCCACCTATCACCGTGCTCCCAATCAACTTGTACAGATTTTCTGTCCGTTCAACCTTCATAATTACCAGCGATCCTTTCAGCACTCTCATCTTGCTATCTCTAATTGATACAACACAACCTGCAGTGTTCAAGGTTACAACTGAGATAAGGTTCTTCCTAAGGTCAGGGACATACCTCACATCCCCAAGTGTTCTGACAATGCCATCAAACATCTTCACCTTCATTGTACCTAACCCAGCCACCTTACAAACCGTATCATTTCCCATAACCACGGATCCTCCACTGTGCGGAGTCAGAGTATCAAATCGATCTCTAAACTGGCATGAAACGAGCATCCGGAATCCATGATCCACTCGTTCCTTAGATCATCACCTCGAGCTGTTAGTGCAATTTCATGGGACTCAGCAACTCCAGAAGTCACGTAAAGATCACGGTCATTGTCATCTACACCCTTAGCTATACTAATAGAGTGTGAAGATTTTCCTTGCTTGTTCTTGTTTTGGGGACATTGAGTTCTCATATGCCCTTTTTCATGGCACTTGTAGCACTCAACTTGAGAGAGATCTCGTTTTCCTAATCGAGACTTGGATCTCCCTCTATCACCCTTATTTCTGTGCTGATCTCTACCTCTGTTCTCTGATTTCACCAAATATCCTTCCCCTTGACTGGACCCAGAAGGACTCAGCTTGTTGACATCAAGAACTGCAGAAGTCACCTTCTCAACACTCAACAACTAGTGTTGTCTTTAGGGTAGCATACGAACTCGGAAGAGACTTTAATAGGATCAACGTCTGATCCTCCTCATCCATCTTAACATCCAAATTAGCCAATTGCGTCACAAGTCTATTGAATTCGGCGATATGATTGTTCAAATCTGCCCCCTCTTTTATCTTGAGGTCGAACAGATCTGTCTTCAAATACAACTTATTTGACAACGATGTAAACATATACACAGATTCTAATTTCTCTCACATCTTTGCCGGTGAGACTTCAGTCAGAACCTGATATTTAACTAGCGACGCAAAACTCAATCTGATTGTGGATACAACCTTAGCTTCCAATTCCTCCCAGTCCTCCTCTTTCATATCATTCGGTTTATGTCCTTTCAGTGCCTTGAGCAGTCTTTGTTGTACAAGAACATCCTTGATCGTATTTTGCCAAATGTTGAAATTGTTCTTCCCATCAAACGGTTCAATCTTAAACTTAGTCGTGTTCACCATTATCTCAACTCCAGAAACAATAAAATTTTAGCTTTCGAAATATGTTTTTCGAATCAACTAGAAAACATCCCGATCGAAAAAACGAATCTTCGAATCCCAAATTCAATAAATCCCAAACTCTCTGGGTTGGTCGAACAAGGACGGCGGCGCTGGAAAGAGGCGGCGACGACTGAGTTGGTCAGGATCGAGGCGGCACGGCTTGATCTCAATCAAAAAATTAACCCTTGGCCCTGATACCACTTATTGTGATTTAAACCTCAAGACAATCCCAAAATTATAATCCAGTCGATAAATACCAAGAACAAAAAACGATCCCAAATTTCTATTCTGTGTATCGCTATTTGAAAACCCTAATTTCTCGCTCCTTATTTATCTACACAATAAGGATATATTTATAGGGACAAAAATCAAGAAAGTCAAATGCCAAAAATAACAGAGGACGATAGATATCCTCGACTGGTTTCTGACCACTGGGTGGAACTGAGCTCAGATACTTTGTCTAAGCAGGAATCATCCTCATCTCTTGTCAGAACTAAAAGCCTTGTCGAACTAAGACGGGTATGATCGGTTGTTCATGTTCTACCTTTTACTCTCATGTGTCTGATCAATGCTTCATCAATAACTGGATGATGCGTAAAAATTTTAGGAAGACTTGTCCGGTACAGAGATCATGTATGATAAGTTGCCGACTTTACACCTTGATCAAGCAGTCAGCGTATCAAATGCCGAGGATGCAACATCAGCATCAGATGCTGATGTTTCAGCTGCCAGTAGTTCAGGACCACAATCTCATGATGATACTGCAGGCACGCCCCTAGCCTTTTACAGAGAGGACGAGAGCATCTCAGATGTTCATCTTGTCGAACACACTTCAATCAGCGATGACTCAGGCATAAGTGGCCTACGATCTCGTCCTCCTGACACAGGAAATGAGAAAGATCAAGCAAGCAGGTTTAATATTTATCCAAATACGAATGACCAACATCAGACCCAACACCAAACTAATATTCAGTTTGGGGTATCTGCTCCTGAGATAGTTTCACATGGAGGGAAGTTCTCTTCGGCGGAGATCCAGCCAATGCTTCAATCCTCTGGATTCACTTCCTCACTCTATACTGCTTTAGCGGCATACATGCATTCATCTCATCCTTATTATCCTACAACGCAATCTCCAGGCATCATGTATTCTCCACAATACGGTATAGGAGGATATGCTTTCAATGCGACCGGTCTCCATTCCTTTTTAGCTGCTTACCCTCCTCATAACAGTCTTCCTTTATCTTTTGATGGCACCGGTACTCACGTGTACGACATTAGATCTCATGGAATTCCATCAGGGGGAGCTGTGGATATGCAACAGATAAACAAGCTATATGGGCAACCTGGTCTTCCCCAGACTCCTTGCCTTGATCCTCGCATGCAATGGCATCCGACTTTTCACAATGTCAATAGTGGTTCAGGTCAAGCTGATCCAGTGGTATTGAAAGGTGGTGTAATGGGAGCCCAGGTGAGTGCTTATAACTCCCAAAGAGGGTTCTATGGCGCGACTTTCTCACATAACTATGGATTTCAACACCAGGGAACCAGTGACCCGTCTAATATGATGCAGAGGAGAGGGGTGACCATGAATCAGAGTTATTTTGGCAGCTTCACAAATGCAAGGTCTTTGTGCATTTACCTAGCTCTACGCTTGGAAACCCGGTTTTACGTCCTGCTTCAGTTCCTGGTGATGGGTTTCCTGGAGGAAGAAGGGAACCGGTTTTCTCCATGAGTTCTGGGAGGAATTCAAGATCGTATGCCAGTTGGCCTGGTCAAAGAGTAATTGAAAACTCCAATTCTCCTAGAACACATTCCATCCTTGAAGAGCTGAAATCTGGTAGAGGTCGAAGATTCGAGCTGTCCCATATAGCCGGACACATGGCTGAACTGAGGCAAGTTCTTATGGGGCTTTTTTCAGCTTCCTGTTAGACGCTTGTAGTGTCATTTGTGTTACAATGTAAGTCATGTTTTACCCCTTAACTTCAGCGTTGATCAACATGGGAGTCGATTCATTCAACAGAAGTTGGAACATTGTAGTCCCGAGGAGAAAGGGTCTGTCTTCCAAGAAATTTACCTCATGCATCTGAATTGATGACAGATGTGTTCGGAAACTATGTTGTTCAAAAGGTCCGCGATGTGATTCTTCTTCTTATGTTATTTTCTCTTATTGAAGTCATGATACAGTGTAGATATAGTTACGCCTTTTTATTTACTGTTTTGGTATTGCAGTTTTTCGAGTATGGAACCCCTGAACAGAGAAAGGAACTAGCTAAGAAGCTAAGTGGTCAGATCTTGTCTTTGAGACTGCAGATGTACAGCTGTCGTGCCATCCAAAAGGTACAGAATCGACGGACATATTATAGTATAGCTAGAAGAAAGGCTGTGCTGCTGCTGTCTTCGACTGACTCTTGCCGTGATATCTAATAACCTCTATTGAATTTTGATACTGTTTGCAGCTAAACTGTAGTTGCGCGTATGACCTCTTACCATTGCAAATTTTCATATTTGTTGGGTGACAAACTATTGTGATTTGTTCACGGCGGGGCTTATATTGGTAGAAACTTGTGCAGGCTCTGGATGTTATTGAGCTTGATCAGAAAGTCGAGCTAGTTCGTGAACTGGATGGGCATGTTATGAGCTGTGTACGTGATCAAAACGGGAACCATGTCATTCAAAAATGTATTGAGAGTATGCCTATTGTGAAGATTGATTTCATAATGCATGCTTTTCGTGGGGAAGTTGCAAACCTTTCCATGCATCCCTATGGTTGCCGTGTTATACAGGTAATGGTGACGATTTTGATGAAGTGTTCATACTTGACACTCTCGAGCCTTCTTTGCTGTAAAAATTTTAGACTATGACTTATTGTTTTATTGACAGAGAGTTCTGGAGCGCTGCACGAACGAAGCCCAGTGCCAGTTCATGGTCGATGAGATTTTGGAGTCTGCTTGCACTCTTGCGCAAGACCAATATGGAAATTATGTCGCCCAGGTTGGTCTTATTTTAGTACTGAATCTCGACATGGTCTCCCCTTGGATGAGTTTCTTGATATTAATATCACCATTTAAGGATGGGAAATTCTCATGGTCACATAGTCGTAGCCCAGCTAGTGTAGACGTTAGAGCCGCTATCCAAGGCTAGTTAAAATCATGGTAGACATTGTCTATGGTCTGGGATAATGCTTCCTGGTTGTGCTGTTTTATTTTTCTTTGTCTTATCTAATGGGTAGAAGTTCATGGTGCTCGTAGCATGTGTTGGAGAAGGGAAAGCCTCACGAGAGGAGCCAGCTTATCAGAAAATTGAGTGGGCAAGTAGTGCAAATGAGCCAGCACAAGTTTGCATCAAATGTTGTTGAGAAATGTTTGGAGTATGGAGATGCTGAAGGAAGGGAACTCTTGATTGGAGAAATCGTCGGAAATGATGAAGGGAATGGCAACTTATTGGTAAACACATTAGAATATCATGTTGTAGAACGTTTGTGCCTATTCTAGTCCTAAGCTTGATGATGATTTTGCCACCTAATCTGCAACTCTTGAATATGCGATTATTGAGAGGGATGTTATCCTGTGTTTTGCGTCCATGACCAGATAATGATGAAAGACCAGTACGCAAACTACGTGGTCCAGAAGACCCTTGAGAAGTGTTGTGATAAACAGCGCGGTATCTTGCTTGGTCATATAAGAGGACATCTTCATACCTTGAAGAAATACACTTACGGGAAGCACATCGTGTCTCGTTTTGAGCAACTTTTCGGAGAAGGTATGCTTTGGGTTGGGTGCTCAATCTAGTTTGTGCTCAGCACAGTTGGGCGCCGTTGCAGCACTAAAAATCCACTCCTTTATTTATCGCTCTTCTACTGTATCCATATTGTTAATCTGCAATATTTATTGTGGCCTTGGAGGGTTACGGATTGGATAGGATCTACAATTCCTGATGCCATGGGTGGGTTTTGGCCTCCTCCGGGACACAGTGCTGGTCGGCGGTGCCCAGTGGGCAACCTCCACCTGGATCTCTTAGGACATAACAGTTCCTTCTGTATCTGGATAGGCGACTTTCGAGCCGTTCCATCAGGAACTAAAGTTTCTGTCAACACTAATGCATCTTATGTTCCGACAGTTGCAGAGACACAAGCATCAGGATCGTGATCGGTGAACCATGTTGGTTATCCAGGTGTCCAAGTGATCGGGATGCTGGTAGGCTAGTAGCGCAAGCAGCAGTCTCCGGTGTCGGACATTCTTGATGAGGTACGTTTCTTAGAGCTGAATCTGGTTTTTTTTTCCTAATGGCTTTGGTACCGCATCGGATCAGATTAGCATGTATATAATGTGTTAAGTTTAGCATGTACTTATGTCAGATTGGACTGCAACAGTTTATTTTCTAGGGATCATTTTTTTTGTTTTCATGCTTGGATTATATGAACATGATTTATTTTTTCTTTTCTCTGTACGTAAACTAAATAAATTCGTAACCATTGTCATAGAATTGAGCATTTCGCTCTCTTCATTATAGTGTTCGACAGCAATAGGTCGACACCATTATAGGAGTACTTCCTTTTCGCCTTTTAATAATTTTTTTTTTGAGAGGAAATGTCGGATCAGGGCTTTTTCGTTTTTCCTTCTCAATCATTTGCTCAAGCAAGTACGCGACCTTCGCGTTGATGAGTAATGAACTAGAGTACTAAACATCATAATAAATATTATAATATTGTGAAAAATTAAATATAATTGTATTTATATGATATAAAAAGTTTTAAATTTAATGATTGTTTTATGCAATCAATATGATCCGATTCAATTTATATATTTTGTTGAAAATATAACTTGATGATTTTTTGACATAATTTAACATTTATAGATAAATTCATTCATAATTTTAAATTATATATTAATATTTTTATTTATTTCTTATATTATATTATTCAAAATCGATTTTTAAGTAAATAATATATGATATTGCATAAAGATTCATCCTTAAAATCAGCTTATAAAATATGTTATTGATCAAATAGTTATGGTTAGATTGATATAACATTAAAATTTCTAACATGATATAGAGATCGATATGGTTAGATTGTTATTAAATTATAATAATATAAGAATTAATTTTATATTTTTTTCCTTTGAATAATAATTGTATAAAATTTGTAAGATGTAATTATTTTTGTTTTATAACTTGTACATATGTTGTTAAAATTTTTTTTAATGTTTTTGATCAAATAATTGTGTAAGATTTGACACTCATTCTTAAATTTAATTTTAACAATTCAATTTATAATAAAAAAGTTAGATATATAATTAGTAAAGATTTTTTCTTAGTTTAAATAAAACGAAATGATATGTCATGTCGTTTGTTATTTAAATGATTTGTCATCTATATGTTTTGTATAATTATATATAAAATGAATAATGAATTAGATTTCATGTTAGATGAGCCAGTCACATTGCAACAGCTCATTTCAAGGAATCATAGAGATTATAATTACTGATAATAGATCACAAGGAACCTTCAGGATTTTATTGATGAAGATAATCCTAGTAACTCACCAACTTTTGTTTGGTTGACATCGTAAAAGAGATTCTTGTGTGGTATGGTTTCACTCTATCATAAAATTTTCACCAAAATTTTCCTTTCACATAGGAGATTCTCATAAATATGATGTATGATTTGTTTGGTCTATATTATCATTGAATGGTGCTACGATCAATTTTATAAAAATAATGATCTATTTTATATTTTTATTAGTAACAAAGATAAAAGATGAATTTAATTTAAAAACGATTTATCATTGTTTCAATCTCACACCATAATCTTTAATAATGAAGTTTACTTGATATACTATCAATTTCAGAAAAAACCTTTTTAGAACCATGTTTTACATCCAAATGACAATGACTCATCACGTTTAAATGGCATGGTTCACAACCTCATCACACAACTTTCACCGCCCTTTTCCACATCTCCTCCTCTCACCTTCATCTTCACCATGGCCACCTCCAATGCCGCCGACCACTACGACGGCAGCGGACACGATCTCCGGCAACGAGTCACTCCTCGTCGAGATCCTCCTCCGAATCCCTGCCAGACGCCTATTCAAACTCACCGTCGTTTGCAAGTATTGGCACCACCTCATCTCATCCCCCCTCTTCATCCACCACCACTCCCTTCACCGCCACCAATCCCCGATCTCCGGCATCTTCCTCTACCGCTGGTCCTCATCCCTCTTCCATCACTTCTCCTTCGAAAACCACGAAAACAACGATATCGATTATCATCCTCTTCCCTCCGATCTCCTCAATGATCATCGTATCAAAATCCTCCAATCCTGTAACGGCCTCCTCCTCTGCTCCGAATCCTCTGATCTCAATGGTTGTGAGTTCTTCGTTGTGAGTTCTTCGTTCTCAATCCGACCACAGGGAGATCGGCCTCGATGACCCCTCCGCCCTCCGATTCCGACTACTTCCATCCGGTCCGCCGCCTCTGCCTCGCGTTCGATCCATCGCACTCTCCCGATTACACGATCGTCTCCGTCTCGGAATCCATCTCTCGAATCCACCGCTTCGTGATCCGGATCTACAATCCTCGGTCTCGAAACTGGAGATTCGCGGGAGACGAATTCACCGCACCATTCGATCTCACCTTCAGCGGCGGCGTGTACTGGAACCGGAACATCCACTGGATCGGACCCCGAGGTTCCGGCCTCCGATTCGACCTCGATCGAGAGAAAATCCTCCCAATGCCGGCCGTACAACCGATCCGTTCTCGGAAATGGAAGCTTTTCGAGGAGGCCGGCAGGGGACTGTACCTCGTCGAAGTCTACGGCGGCGGCGCGTGGGGGAGCGAGGCGGTGGTGGTAATGGAGATGGGGAGAGAGTATGAGAAATGGATTGTGAAGTATAGTGTCGATTTGGGGGCGATGATGATGACGACGTCGTTTGAGGGTGGTGGTGGTGTTGTGAGGAGGAGAGATGACGCGTGCGGGGGAGTGTACTGTGCGTGGCACGTGATGTGCGTGTGGAGAGAAGGGGAGGAGGATGTGAGGCTTGTGGTTAGGGTTTTGGGGTAGATGGAGTGGGTTTGTTTGAGGGATGGGAAGGTAATTGATATTGGTCGATTTGGTAAAAAAGAGTTTGGTGGTGATGGTGATGGAACGGAGTTTGATTGGGTTGATGTGTTTCCATATGTTGAGAGTCTTGCTTGTCCTTGATTATTTAGTCAAAACATCGTATTTAAGTATATTCTTACCTATGTAACGAGATGTCTGATCGGACTGGTCGATGAGTAAAAAACATTATAGAACGTGTATAAAATAGTTATGACATATATGAGATAATACAATGGTCGCAAATTATACCTTTGAGAACATGGCTTACTTTGATTACTGAAAAAAAAAAAAAAAGAGAGAGAAAACTCTCTTTCTGGTTATATATTTCTTCGGAGGCTATGATTTTTGAGTATCTGAAAGTGAATCTACGACGAGAGATTGATGATGCATTGAGTCAGTTAAGTTCTGTTATTGGAAGTCCTGTATAAATGGTATTGTCTTTAAATAAATACTCCATTATTTTAAAAAAATTATAATTGGTTGATTTGATACGATAATTTATGTCTGTTGATTTTATAAATAATGATCAATTTATTTTTTTAGTGATGGATAGATTGATGTGATATCAATTAAGAATATTTCGATATTTATATAAAAAGAGTTATTTCCATTAATGAAATAATATTCCATATTACTGTATAAGTTAATTGGCTTTAAACAAAAGAAAAACAGGTCCATTACTTTTGTAATGCACTGTTGAAGTTTGACATTTATCCTACCAGATACTGCAACTATTGGCTGGCAAGTATGCCACTACCCTTAACACCAGTTATCACATTCACACGAATATCTTTTTCGCTTGAAGTAGTATTAACAGTATGCACAGAGCTTAAGTTGTGCATTATGCCAGAACCGACCTTTGCACTGTACCTGTTGAAGTGCCGAATTTATTGTGGCGAAAATGAAGGTTTGAAATTTGATAACTCATCGAAAGGGATGGCTCAAGATTGGAAAGACAAGCCACAACTAGCAAGGTTTTATTTGCATGTGTGAATTATTACAAAAGTGGGGGACATGTTCCTTCTCATATAATATCTCACTCTTAGATAAGGATAATGATCTTGATCATATAACTTTTCTATATTCTGTGATAGAAAGGTTCATCTTTCTCGCATGTATGAACAAAGTTTCTGAAGCTTGCCGTGATATTTAGAGAAGGTCGATGTTTGAGTTTCTTTATACTCATATGAATCTATGATAGTACTCATAAACTTCATCATCTTTTTGTACAAAGTTGATTGAGTGTTTGCGAGACAGTGCTGAGAACTGAAAGTGAGGGATTTTCAGATTGGTCGTTGAACTGATTACATGTTAAATTGAACTATAGAAGGGAGACACAGAGCCATAGAGTTAAAAACAGGGGAATCCAATTAGACTTGATCAAGGCAGGGAGCATAGACCAGCAGATCAAGGAGTCTCTGTGTGATTGTTTATGGCCTGTGAAAGATCCTCCCAGCTACAAGAGCAGCTTCCATGACTACGTCCAAGACATCGATAACCTCTTCGACCTGACACTTATTCCCCTTGAAAGTATGGTGTGCCGATTTCCTGAACTTCGTCATACAGTTTAGAAGGTTTTGGCTGCACTGCTGACTAAGGTAATCATCTACAACCATCGATTATCTTCATGTTATCAGATTCCTCATCGATAGAGGTAAGTAAATGTAACACTACCAGAAGATTGCAAGTGCTATGAGAATGAAGCACTTACCGCCTTTGGATTGAACACAGGCATCATGAATCATACAACAGGTATCAAGGCCATCGCAGGGTTTCTCCCCAGGACAACCGCTGTATAGAAGCCCACAGTACTTGCCATATCTCAAAAATGGAGGCACTGTGAAACACGTATCGGACACATGGTTAACACAGCACGAAAAGAATAACAAGATTTTGTATATGTGACGAGAAATCAGAACACCAAGCAAGAGTAGAAGAGAGCAGAAATTGCCTGCACAGAACTCCGATTCGCATTTTCTACTGCATTCTTTGCTCTGTCATTAACGCAAGAAACACACGAGTAAGAGGGCCATAATAAACTAGAGAAACATCAAGATACCACTGTATGTCACAATCATCGTAATTTTTTTTCGGTGGCTTCTCTGTCGCAGGGTACTTATCCTTGATACAAAACTTTGACAGCTTCCGCTGAATCAATGAATCATCAAGAATGGTATCATGTGACAGCATCTCTAATGTAACATACTGATGAATTCAATTGCCGGGCTGAAATATATGCCTCGAAAGGCGCTCAATGATGCATCGCCTGCTCCTAGGGGCTAGAGATACCACAACGTTCATGGACAGAGCACCGAGCCTTCTGGGCGAGCACACCGTTGTTGCGGGAAGGGAACAACATTTTCTGGTTTACAGTCATGTTAAGATATGAAGCAATGCTTGTGAAAGTTTATTCCAAGCTTGAATATTTAAAGTAAAAGAAGATATTAGAACATGTATGACTAGAGGTTACGAGTTCAAATTCTATCATCACAAGCTTAGTAAACGTGTATGATATCAACATCATCTCAAGTTTTTTCGACAGTTCTGGCCTCCTAAGTCCTAACCCTATGCATTAGAACAGCAAGGCTGGAAGTTCCATTACCACTTGGATTGAAGCATCATTGACCTGAATGCCAACATTGAGAGCATCAACACAAACACAAGAAATGCTGCACAAAACTGCAGCCACACCAACCAGCACTTTCAATGCCACCAATGAGAAAGCCATGGCTGCAGAATTTGAAGCTTGATTCTACTCCACACAGGCTCAAAATTTGAGATTGAAAATTGTGGTGGTGGGCAGAGCAAAGTTTAAAGGTGTTTGCATGAAAAGATAGGGACCATATTGGCATTCTATTTTTGGCTTGTTGTAGCTCGTGACATGAGTTTGTAGTTTGTGGACAGGTACACTTGCCTCTTGCGGGGCCAAATTGTGCATTGTTGAATTTTGATCGCCAAGTTAAAAGATACTGCTGAAGAAAAAGAAGAGCTGACGTGCGACCTATTCCGGTGCATCTTGTGTCGCGGAGTCCTGAATGCACTTGCGTATGATACTATATTTCGTGACATTATAGAAACGGATTGTCATAAACAGAAAAATGTAGCACTAGCACCTAGGTTATCAAGTACTTGTAATGGAAAACTAGAGGAATATTGACAAAGGAAAGAATCCGTGGAGTATTTGTTACTCATTCCTCTCTGTATAATGAGACTTTCCTCTTTTATACTTTTGTCTGACTTACATTCATCACCGTCAGATCAAGAGAGGATTTGTTAGGTTCCAAAAACCCAAAACTAACAAGGTCCATCGGCCCAAATACAGCAATACAGCCCAAGTAACCAAAACACAAGCTACAACATGTATACAAGTCTAACATCAACAAAAAAGGATCAACAGACACGTGTAGGGCCAGGATGCCTCCAATCCACCACCTAACATGCAAATAATAACATTGCAACGTGGACAAAGCAGCTCCACTGGTACACTCACCCCATCCACTTGGTCTGCTTCTCACCAACTCATATCCAACATTCACGGTCGATTCCTCAGTCTGCTCCTCATGCAATCCTAGAGTCCATTCCTCAGTTCCCACGGTCGATTACTACGTCAACAAACACACATACTTCACAATTCAAGCCAACGAATCTTAATCCCTCAGCATCAAAATGTTACAAAAAAATTAAGGGTATACCCCATGCATGACTGAGAATTCAAATACACGTGCTCAGATTACGAAAATATATATCCTATTTCTCAAAAAAGCCTATACTATAGTTCACTGTTCGACAACTATTTTGTTTTTTTAAGACCCTGAATTTATTGTAACGCTTAAATATACCAAAACTTTAATTTTAAGGGTCGTCATCCTCCTCAAATTAGTCCCTTTCATTTCAACACATTTGCGTCGAAGCAACGCGGTGTGGTGAAGGCAATGCGGAGCCGAGCTCCGAGATCTCGATCCACATCGTCGACGAGATCGGACGATGAACGCTATCTCACACGACGGTACATTTCGATATCATCTCCATCTCGTCGATTTATGTTACCGATTCTTCATCTATTATTGCTCGCATTTGTTTTGGAAGATTTCGATTAATAATTTGTAGTGATTGATATGAGTGCAATGTCTGATTCTGTTGATCGGTCGATTGAAGCGTACTGGAGAGCAAGTGTGCCGCATTTTGTTTGTGTAAATGATCTCGCATCACTGACTTGATGTCTAATTGTTGAATTTGTTGGACTTGTATGTTTGTGTGATCGTCTTCGCCGCCGTTGTCAACGAAGCCTAGATGTTTCATTTGGTGGGAATCAGATCCTGATTTATTATCGTCTTTGAGGTTTGGGGTTTAGAGTTCGGGTAGTTTAGGGCATAGGGTTTATGGTCTCTAGGCGCTTCAATTCGTGTCGCTCGTAGATCATGTCGTGTCATATTCTCAAAGAATTACAAATCTTCTCTGACTATGTAGTTAAGTTTTACTTGGATATGGCTCTTCTATTGTCGACCAGCCTACGGAATTGTGCATCAGGGCAGGGGTAATGGTTGTCTCTATATGTTGCGTTTGGCTGAATTTGTGATGAAGAAGATCGTCATGAAGGTATTTTGTGGTGGGTGTTAGTTCAGACTCTAGATTGATATCTCAAGTTTATGAGTCCCCTTTATATGTGATAATCCATCAGGTAATAGCAAGATTCTTTCTTATCGTGATTCACGGTTTTTGAGGCGTCAAGTCGACAAGACGAGTCGAGGGGTCTTAGGACGATTAGGCAACTAGGCGCCACCTAGACCTCCGTAAGGCGACAAGTTGATCATATACATTATATACATATTTTTGTACTTGTGCACACATATTTTAATAATTAACGTAGAATCACTCTATTTCAAAACATAATTTCAAATAACATCAATATTAATCCCAAAGCAATCTAGTTAGGAAATAGTAACACATGAAATACCAACAATACATGAGTTTCACATAATAGTAACTCATTGAAAGGTTTCCAAAGCAAAAACTAAGATGTCTCAAGACGTTTTGTCTTCTAGGATCGTTTTGTCTTCTAGGATCATCGAGAGGATTGCAAATGTTCTCCTTTCCACCTTGTTTTATTACTTTTTTAATGAAAAAACATTATAATCCTCTGCCAAATTTGTCAATTACAATCTTGCCCTCAATTTTCATAAAATTTCAAACATGTCCTAATGTTTAACTTTGACAGTCAAGACGCCCGTCTTGCACATAAGTCGTCTAAATTCAACCAAGTCGTCCTCATGGCGACGACTTATTACCCGACTTCCGCCTTGATCCCTCAATCTGAAACGCAGATTCGCCTAGTCCTTTATAGACCGCATTGACGCCTAATGTCGTCTGGGCGACGCCTTGATAACTATGTCCTGATTGTGACCTAAGATTTCCAAATCATATGGACTTTTAAATGTCGAAGAATGCATTACAAACACCAGCATTTTTTGAAGTGAGAGATTCACATCATGTGTAGCTTGTATCATTCGGTTTTGACTCTCAGTGAGTAAAAAAAATTCTAACCTGGTGGGAAGATCTATACATTGTCAGTATCATGGAGAAGGTATCAGTTATTGCACATTGGTTAGCTCCTAAAACTATGAACGGAAGGCAGCCATCTTGCCTTCAAAAGCTTGCATAAGCCTCATCGATGCTGTTCCCTGTTTTCCTGTATTCTGGTGGTGTGTTGCTCACTCTATCTTCCAAGCTTTCCCTCCTTGCATGTTGAATTTCTTGAGTCGTCCGAAGAACATAACAATGATGAGGATGATCTTGCCCTGGCTGGTCCATCTGCCTGCAAATCCATGCCATTTATCCAAACAGATACCTTCGTGATTCAACCGCTTTCCACAGTTGTAGCCAGCTGAAAAACCGACATTCCCGTATGCGCTGCACAATAATTTTGCAAGGCATCAATGCCAGTATGGTGGCACAGATTATGCTCCCAAGTTCGCTGCCAAAGCTAAAGCCGAATATATCCATCACTTTTGCCCCATTTGTGTACTCATGTTATTTCAAGAACCCCGGAGCTTTTTACTGGACAGTACATGAATTTACACATACCTAACAGTATATTATAACTTGCCGGTGCAACAGAGCAGAATTTGTCTGTTAGGTAACACATATTTTACTTTCAGTGTTTAGACTCAGAAGAATTTCTGGATCCATTTTAGAACATGGCAAAGCACCGAGTCGATAAATTCCTGCAATCCTATTTTTTCGTAGCAGACGACACGAAACATCGCTGTTCTCAGATAATGGGTGGTTACTGGTTACCCTGTTATCACGCAAAATCTATCTTTCTAGAGTTCCCGAGATTCTATGGTTTGTTTGCAAAGCCTAAGGCCTAAGTAGCAACTGCTTGTTGGCTCAGGTATTATGCCTTAGTCAAGCTTTCATTTATTTATTGATATCTTGACTTTTTGGCTGCTATTAAGCTATTCTCTATGTACTGGTAAAGGTTCAATGTACCAGTGTTTGTATGAATTGATATACGATAACACCTCTTTTCATTACAGGTGAACCCCACAACCCGTATCATTTGCTTCTACCTTTATGCTTGTGGCATGCACTCTACATTCAAATAGGTGAGCCAGGAGCACTATGATTGCCTAAGCCCTAAGGCATTTAAGCTAGAATCTGCATTCAAATGTAAACATTAGCCCTTGTTGCCAAGAGCTTCGAACTCATCATCTCAGAAAATATAGAGGCAGGTATATTTGCCCCACTCCGCCTATGGGGTATCTGCAGGAAGCATAGCGCGTGCAGAAGGTATGGCTCCATGGATAGTCCTTCTCCTAGGGAAAATGGACGGGATAACAGGAATATATCCTAATTTATCCTATCAATTTTTTTAACAGGTCATCAGAAAGGTTATTGAATGCTATCTTACCTGACTACCTCCAGCGTTATGTATAAGACATTGAAGTTGAGAGGATCTTCGACCATGCTTTTCCTTTCTGTAATGCAGACGGCTATTATGAAGACAACCAGGTAACCAACCTGTGAAAACAACACATCCTCTATGATTTCTCTTCTCTTCGTCATTTGCTTACTATCGGCTACTTGAGGTTCACTGCCTTGATCATATTTTGGAGGCAGGAAAGAAGTGTAGGGAGGAAGATACCTGTTGACGATTTTCAGCAACAAAGTTTAGAAGGGAGAAGTAATGAGTTAAGATGAGTGAATAATCAGTAATTTTCAGGGAGAAGAGACTAACATCATGACTATGAATAGTACCAAGATGGCATGAGCAATGTTTGCTATATTCATAACACTTTCACCAGTATGTCGTGTGTTCACGCATTGAAACAGTGCTCCAACGAACTTTTGGTATCCGTTCAACCCACTCATCTCTCCTAAGTTCCACTCCATGGCACAGAACAATAACGTCTGCACTCCTATGAACCCAAAGACAGTGATTGGTAGAAGCCAAGAGTGCATTCTTGGAAGCAAGTGGTCATACCCAATCTCTTTGACATCAGTTTTTAACAGATATTCAATCTCATTCTTCCTCACAAATTTCTGCAGCAGCCATATCAAAAGCCTCAGGCATGGAGCATATAATGTGTTCCCTAGGAGGATCTGAGGCATGACAATGAGAAGCAGGCCTGAGTGCTTTCTAAATGCAAACATGTTCTCGTCATTGGGAGTGAATCCACAGCTGGAAAAGCTGGAGATAACCGTGAATATGGCATAAGTGAGTATTGGTATCCCCTTTTTCTCTAGAACTTCCCTCGCACTGGTGACTGTACTCATGTATGCAAGAACCAATGCTGTCCCAAGGAGTTGGATAACTGTCATGTAACCCAGAACGATGAGAACTAGGGTTTTGAGGGAATTATACTTGAGAACTTTGGGTTGCTGGGATGCTGTTTCATGCTGGATTTGGGATATTTCTAGCTCACTATACTTCCTTACAATACCCATATCAACAAGGGTCACATCATTCGTTGTGGCAGTAGCTGGAGATTCTGCTCCTCCTTTTGTCTTGGTAGGTTTCTGAAAGTAGGATGTGGAAAGATAGAGGCCAACCATGGACAAAAAGACCTCCCCTCCCAAGAGCATCATGATGATGATGATGATGAGTTGGGCATTGGAGAAGCGCTCCAAATCAATTGTAGACATGCTTGAGACTGTGGCTGATGATACTGACATGAAGAACAAGTCGAGGTTTTTAATTTTGGTCGTTCGTGGCTTCATAATCTTGAGGATAAGGAACCCAACTATGGAAATGATAGAGAAATAGCAGAGTTGGATCAGCAATGGATGGAGATGAAATAGATAGTGATAGAAGGATGAGGCTTTGTGACATATTGATCTCCATAAACGACTACAAGGATGCCGGGATTTTCTGTGTGGGATATCAATACCAAACATTCTGTTTCAATTTTGGTAAATGCAGACAAATTTTGTTATACAAGGGTAGAGAGGGGAGGTTTTATAAAGGGTTTGCAAGCCAGGTAGTGTCCATTGAAGTTTTGAGGACCAGTATGTGAGAGAAACCAGAGAATGCAGCATGGAGAGTAATAGTATAAATATTGTGCATGGTGCGTATGAGCTTTTCCATGTGCCATTGGGGGAAAATTAATTTTGTTTCCATGAGGTCAGGGACCAATCCACATTCTAGCTCAAAAATTAACTGGTAAATCGTTTGTACTTCAGAAGCAGTTGTCCTAGTGGATATCTTCTACGCTCCTACTCTCTATTTTGGCTACCAATTGAGCAGATATTGGATTATATTTATGCATTGCTATTTGTGGTATCCAGATCTTCTTGATTTCATTCATTTAAGTATGGTGAGTTGGCTACTAGAAATCGCGATATGTCTGGGACCAAAGTGTCTGAGTTTAGGTACAATCCATATGCTGCGAAAAGAAGCACCTCTGTAACTTATAACACCCGTAGCTTTATTCATCTATGCGAGTATTGGAAGTTCTTGTGCACTTGCGAATATTCTTCTAAGACTAAGAATTAGTGAAATCCACAACTTTTGGTGGAAATGATGAAATAAGGTCTAAACTATTTGTAAGGAAACTTCAGAGCAACTCTGTTATAACTTATAAGCCTTCACCAGGGAATTCATGTCTTTTCACTTGCATGACAGGCCTCTATTTTCTCAAAGTATGTTAACTTCACTTTGTTGCACTTGTTCTCAAATCCTTTTAGCCCAAGGGTGGAGGTGGTAGTCTCTTTAAATCATCCATCTCTCACAAAAATATAGCTATGTGTATCTTTTTGAAGATTCATGGATCAGAATGCATAGCTTATGAATCTTTGGTTATGGTCGATCTCCCTTGTGAACAGTAGCTTTCCATATCATGTTTGGTGAGTCCTGCTATGTTCTCTATTTCATTCAGAAAGTCCAACCTGCCAAGTAGATGCCGTCTTTTACGAGGAAGTTAGTTTGCCATCTGAATTTCATCTGCTTGTTATCTCATTGAATCTCACGACTCACGAGTTATGTATATGAGGTCCATGCTAGTATATAAAATGTGTTAGAAGAACTCTTTTCTAAAGTAAAAGTCTAGCATTTTTCGCATGAATTACCATCCGCATTTATGTTTGTCTCGTATATCTGGCAGGATTGCTGGTTGTCATCCTAAATTGTCAGTAAAATTGAAAAGGAGAGACCTCATCCAATTACGCTGGGCTCATGTATGAAACCATAGCAGAAAGGTAACCACTTGCCTTCTTAAATGCATAAATTCTGTCTACTATATACTTCTTCAGTTCTTCTCCTTTTCATTTAGGGGTTATTTAGTCTTATCTTTTAAGCTTTGCCTCCATGCATGCTGGATTTCTTGAGTCATAGGCAAATTATGATGCTGGCAATGCCCTTCTGCTTGTACCCATATCTTATTCTGGGGATATAAATGATAATGTCCTGCAATAATAGGGGACCAAACCATATTGTAGCCTGGCTTACTTAAATGTGGTATAGAGTTTAAATCTAGGTAGTAGATATTGTCTATTCTCCTGCTCACTTGCGAAACAGAATGTTTCCGTTCCTCGAAAAGGTAAAGCATAACTCAGGTAAAATGCGAAATTGGTCCGTATGTACTAAATTCTGCTAGCATCCAAATCTGTCTTGTATCATTTGAACAAATGGATGACTTCGGTTCGGCTATAAGATATCCGTCTATCTCACAGGGCTGGGTCCCTGGCAAAAAGACCCTCTTGAATTATCTAATGGCGAATTCATGATTAACTAGCTTTTGACCCACATGAGGCACAGTTTTTCTTTGTTGTATTTCATATATATTGTAATTTAAGTGTGGTTAGAGATGAATAATTGAATGAATTAATCAAATCTAAATGCAAATTGTTGTCATGATGATATAAAAAAACTTGACTCTTCGTATTAAAATATTGCCAATGTTATTTGGTATTTGGCTCTTGCCTCGGTGAGTCTCGAACAAACAAACACGCCATTTCGAAGGAAACAACGATAAATACACTGCGCTGTTGATAAATAAGATGGTTCCAAATATATCTGAGCTTATCATGCTCTACATCTGAGATTGATCATTAAGCTGCAGCGTAGCTTAATGGTTGCATCCCCAGCGCATTCATGCTTTTTTATGTGAGTTTCCCTCCTCTTCTTTCTCCCGGGCTTTCCTGCAATGTCAAAGTTTATATATGTATAAACATGTACTTGATCCTCAATATTTAGTCCAAGGGTGGAGGTGGTGTTCTTGTTATTCATCCATTACAAAACTGCAACCCTCTATATCTTTCTGAGAATTTACAGAGTGGAATGTTTAACCTTGAGTAAGCTTGTGCATAATGGTCATCTTCACCGACTCACTTTCTCTGTTTCTCAGTATTATATTTGGTGTTCTGCTTTTGGCCTCTTATGTCATTCAGCATGCATTTTCATGTTGATGTTGTCATCTTGAGTACAGTGGTGAATTTCTTGAATCTTCTTTTTGCTAGATAATGTTTTAAATGTGTCAGCCTAATACTTGCTTCTTCTTCTTTGAGTTGCATGCTTTACGGTTTATACATTATGGGATTTATATTTTCTGAGAATAAGTCATACGATGCTTTTCTTCTAGGAATCTAGATATGCTCGCCTAATTTAATCTAGGAGTCTAACATTGGATAACTACATTAATTTTTTTTCTTTTAGTCATTCCTATTATTTGTAAAGGGTATGTACTATACCTTCCTGCCTTTTCCGCCATACATGTTGAACAACTTGAGTCATCCGTGCACGATGACAGATGACCTCCTCTTTTTTATTTTATTTTGGATGAAAACACATGACCTCTTCTAGCCATATGCCATTGGGATGATAAAAAAGGCTCTGCACGTTGGCTGTGAACATGCCATTTTTCAGCTTGTAACTCTGAATTGGGTTTAGATACAATAAAAATCGTTGATATTGTCTGCCTCAATTTTTTTCCCCCCAAGTTCTGCGGAAGTCATAATCCAAATTTCTACAATATCTTGTATCTTCTGATTGCAGCTTTTGAAATGCGGATAAGTCGGTGACTGGTGAGTTCTTCCATTAGAAACTTCCCTGTACCACTCCCGAGCTGAAACTCGGGCAAAAAGAAGCCTGGGATATGGAGCACTACTGTGCATCTCTCTTAGGGTTAAGGAAGAGGATAAACACAAGGGATTGTTTCAAAACATAAACTCAAATCAAGCATAATTTCAAAAAACACACCCAATTCTTTGAAATTCTATTTATGCTATCCAAAACTTATCAAATTTGTCAATTTAGCTACTTTCGTTAACTTTTCGTTAGAACTAACGGAATTTTTTTGAAAAAGACAAAAAATTATTGTAATTAAAAATAATTATCAAACCATACTCAATTCTTCAAATTTTCATCTTGGTCATTCAAATTTATCTTTTTATTGGGAAAGTCAACAAATTTTAAGACAATATATAACGGATAATTATTATGAAATAGCCCATTTGATCAATAAAAACAAAAATTTTGAGTGTCGGGATGAAATATTGAAGAATGGAGTATGGTTTTGTAATTATTTTTAATTAAAATGATTTTTTTTTCTGTTTTAAAAAGATTCCGTTAGTTTTAACGGAAAGTTAACGGAAGTAGCTAAATTGACATATTTGACAAGTTTTAGGTAGTTTAAATGGAATTTCAAAAAATTGGATGTGTTTTTTGAAATTATGCTTGATTTGAATTGGTTTTTTGAAAAAATCCCTAAACACAAATACCTGTAGGCGTAACAGATGTGGGATCAAATGCCTCTGCATTTGAGCTACAGTCCGGGGGAAGTAGAAAACACAATGTGTGCCTGGGAACTGCCGGGGAAAGTAGAAAACACAATGTGTGCCTGGGAATTGCCACAGTCCGGGGGAAGTAGAAAACACAATGTGTGCCTGGGAACTGCTGGGGAAAGTAGAAAACACAATGTGTGCCTGGGAATTGCCGGGGAAAGTAGAAAACTCAATGGGTGCCTGGGAACTACTGTTTATATTCTCTGTTTTGTCTCTGCAGACGGTATCTCTCTTAATGAAGGCAACCAAATTCCCGACCGGGAAGTAATGATAGCATGGTCTTCATGGACACCTCTCATGTTCTTCACTTGCAAATTCAATCATGTACGACCCTGCACTTTTGTTCTCTATGCAGAAAAGAAGATGGCCTCTAATCCTTTGAGGTATGTTTTTAACTTGCGATCTAAATTTTTTTGCATGGAAGTGATCTTTTCATTTTCCTAATGACTTTACTGCAACGTCGAAGCCCATTTAGTTATATAGATGCACTTGGTCCTTCACATATTTTGCCCGACTGGAGAGTGATTTTTTTCTCTTAGCCATTTCTCTCTAATATACAGCGGCACAGCCTGCATTGATCTTTTCGAAATAAATGCAGGATTTCCGTGTAAATGAAACTTGTAAGGTGAATCTCCCTTGAAATGAACTATGTTTTCTACTGCACCAAGTTTGATGCACCTGCTCTTGTTATCGAACTTGACACTAATGCATGTTTGAGTACGTGTGCTAGTTATATGAATCTTTACATGGTTGTCGAAGTGTAACATTTGACTACATAGTGTTTGCTGTGCAATCTTCCTTGAGTCCCATTTGATTAAGAATGCGAAGCTTGCCTTGTTCTGTAAGAGACAGTTGGAGAATTAGTCGTGTGAATTGCCATTTAAAAATCTGTCTTCCTGTTATTGGGCCAAAACTTCTGGCAGGTTTTGATTATTCTCCTCCTAAATTTAACAGAACAAAAAAGAGGAGAAACCTTGTCCAGATAACACTGCACATATGTATGTGACTCGGCTAGCCATGACCACGGTTTCGGTTTCATGAAAGGGAGGAACCAAAACCGAAACCTTAAGGACGGTTCCGGTTTAATCCTGGTTTCGGTTTCCGTTCCGTTCTGATTCCACTTCGGAATATAGTAAAAATTAATAATAACATTTAAAGTTTGGAAACATATTCAAAATTTTGATGCAACAAATATATAGACTCGAATTTCAATTCAAAAATAATAATAATCCAAGCAAACCAAATCAAATATCAAATTGTCCAATATTTTCTAAGTCTACGTGGATTATACCCGATGTAGAAAATAAGGAAAATTGTTCGGTTAATAGTTTTCATTAGCTTCCTTAGATTAAGGATTTATATATTTATTTAAGTTTAAATCTACATGATAAATTATTACAATAAAACTTAAACTAATCGTTGTATGGAGATCCAGTTCCCGTCATGGTTTCATCTGTTGAAAAATCAAAGAATTCTTGTTCGGCACTTCGATCCATCTCTTGTTGTCTATATTTGATTTTTGTCCAATCGTCTAAACATGCTTGGGCCTCAACGGATTCAGGAGTCATTCTTGATCGAGTTTCATGTAAAATTCGTCCTCCTGCACTAAATGCTTGCTCCACAACGACAGTTGAACATGGAGTTGCTAGAATCTATTTGGCAATCAAGGAAAGAACATGATATTGTCCGGAATGTCTCTTCCATCAATCTAAAATTGTGAACTCTGCACTATAATCAAACTCGAAATCACATGTTAGGTAACTTTGGATCTCGGAATTACTTCCGAGAGCCTTTTGTTTTGTTTTGTTTTTTTTTTTTTTTTTGTTTTTTTTTTTTTTTTGTTTTTTTTTTTTTTTGCCTATGCATCAATATTAAATCTCCTTCACTAAGTTTGATTGAATTTGAAGTTTGACTTATATTACTTTGAGAAGATTGGAGAGGAACAAGTTGATTATAAGTAATAGAAAACTCGTCGTGTAACTCATGCAGTATTCTTCTTATAGTAATAATTATTTGTGAAACGTCTATATTAATGCTAAGTTTGTCCAAATATAACGAATCATAATAAGTACTTAAGTAGTCATTAAGACCTACTTTGCAAGGTGGGTCAAATATTGAAGCAATTAAATAAATTGGGGGAATGTGTAGATAATAATTTAATCATTTTGATTTCATAGCATGTATTGTTTGTTGCAAATCAACATCATACATATGCTCTTAAAAAACTCCAATAATATTGACACATTCTTTTATAAATAAATGACTGGTTGGATAATAAACACCGGATAAAGTATATGTAGTATCATTAAAAAATTTCAATACATCTAATATTTTGCTACAAATAAACCAATGTTGAGTATAATTTGATAAACATTTTTTTGTAATAAAAGAAACCAATAAATCCTTATAAGCATATGATTCATTAAGTAATTCGTAGGTAGAATTTCATCTCGTAGGAACATCCCTAGGAAATCTCTTGCGCCTTTTATTGTTACTTTTACAAAATTTAAACCAATCTTTCATAGTTTGAGGGTGTGTCCATAAATATTTGATAGCATTTTTAATTGGAAGAAAAAAAAACATCAAGAGATTTTAAACCTTCTTGTATGCGTGTGTTGCAAACATGACAAATACATCTAATATGAAAAAAAAAATCCATCAAAAGAAGGTTGACAATAAGTTTTCAAGTCTCTAATAGATGCATTATTTGTCAATGCATTAATCAAGATATATTTTCGACGGTATGTCGCTCATCAAAAACTCTAAATACAATTATACGTTTTTGAATATTCCAATTTTCATCTATCCAATGACGTTATACCCATATAAGATCGAGTTTGCAAATGATCGCTCCAAATATCGCTACCTACATATACACGCCCATTCAAAGTAGTAAAAAAATCACATAATTCTTTTTTCTCACGTTTGTAAAGAGTTTTTATTTGACGTGTAGCGGTTGTTCGTGAAACACGTTTTGCTTATGGATTACATGCATTTTGAATGAAAGTATTAAAACCCCATTTTTCATCAAGACTAAAAGATAAATAATCGATCGAAATATATCTAGCTAACCATTCTTTCTAATTTTGATCGGAATATCGAAATACAGAAGAAGGATTAGAATTCGTATGCTCGGTAATTTGTGTTTGTGAGGCACCCATGCGAAAAACTTGAGGATGCTTTGATCTAAGTTGCTTAGTGAATATCCCATATCTGCCTCCGGCTGCAAGTCGGTACTCTGTCGGATAATATTTGCATGTTACCTTGAATGGTTCATTCGGATTTGGCAACTTCGTAGAATATATCTTGAATACATCCGACTTAGGCGTTTTTGTAGTCGAAACTTCGGGTTGTTCTTCAAAGCTCTCTTGCATGGAAATATTAAAGCTCTGACTAATGTAAGCATCATCTTCTAATTCGTATGGATGATCATCGACGTCGATGGGATTAATGTTTTCAGACATTTTATCCTTACCTTTATTTGTGTTTCGACTTGACATTTTTCAATGTAAGAGGAAAAAATAAAGTTGTGAGAATTGAGATAGAAGAATATAGATGAAAGATTTAGGTTTGTTCTGTATTTTGTTGAGAAAAATTTTGTTATTTATAGAGAATTTTTTTATTAGTTTTTTCAAAAATATCCTTAAAATTAGCCGTTATGTGATCGTTATTGAGGATTTTTTGATATTTTCATATTTTAAAATCAATTGTTTAAAACTAGCCGTTTGATTCATTGGAAAAAAAAAATTAACCGTTTTGTTTGCATTGTCCACTCCTGTTTTTCATTCATTGTTTAAAAATTTTTTGGGGTAAAATAGCTGTTTAAATGTTTGATTGGAAAATTAGCCGTTAGCATTCAATTTTCTTTTTCTTTTTCCTCTTTTTTTGTGGTAAAGTTCCGGTGGTCTGTGGGGACAGGGGACATGGTTGCAACTTGCAACATAAATTTGTTTTTTAAAACTAAGCGTTTTTTTACATTAACCGTTTGTTTTTCAAATTGTTTTCTAATATAATGGATATATTACATCAAAACAAATTAATTGGATTTGGGTCGAAACAAATTGGACTATTCTTTTTGACACATAATGTAAAATGTGTAGTCCAACATCTAAAACACTCATATATATTTAAAATACACATATTAAAATTTTCAAATTCTAATTAAAAAACGGTTCGGAACCGGAATCGGAATTGCCGGTTTCGGTTCATGATTTTAGAAACCGAAATCGTATATAACGGTTCGCTTCCGGTTTCGGTTGGAACCGTGGTCATGCCTAGACTCAGCTTTTGCTGAAGTTTCTAACTCTAACACTGTGTGCAGAAAGGCAAATGTTTGCCTGCAAAAAATGTCCTACAACGTATTTTTTTCCTCATTTTTTTCAGTTGTAGGAGTACTTATATTATCTTCCACGCTTTGCCTCCATGCAAGTTGAATTTCTTGAGTCGTCCATGGAACATGACGATGATGAGGATGATCTTTCCTTGGTTGCTCCACTTCCCTGTGAACCCGTAATCTTTATCTGTGCAACTGCCTTGAGGATGCAACCGTAGTTCACAGCTGTAGCCGGTTGAGAAACCCACATTTCCATGTGCGCTAAGTTAGTTTTGCAAGATCTGATAACTCACCATATCATGTACATGCTTTGGTTATTAGACTTTGAAACGTTCTTTTTTCATCTTTCATGGTGAATCTGATTTGCAGAGGAACGAGTTTGGTTCATGGGTCAGACACTCCTATCACCAGATTGTTTTGGTCACTGGATTGGATCTTTGCACTGGCTAAGTTGCTCTCTTCGCTGGGTAAGCTTGTGCACCAAATTTCTTCTCCTAGGTCGTGCTATAAGTGGAAACCTTTGATACGTGGTCCGAGTTTTTTTAGTCACTCTGATTTGCTACTTAAATTGATAGTATTATTTGGCTGCAGTCCTCACCTGGCAACCTCCATTGCAGTATTCAAGACGTTGAAGTTGAGAGGATCTTCCACCAAGCTTTTTCTCTCTGTTATGCATATTGCTATCAGGTAGATGATCAGGTAGCCAAGCTGTGAGAACACAACATTGTCCATGATTCTTTTTCCGATTGTCATGTGATTCCCACCATGGACTTGATTGACGCAGTCTTCATCGTGCTTTGAGGGCAGGAAGGTTGTGTAGGGAGGTAGATACCTGTCCATAATATCAATCAAAAGGAGGTGTTGTTAGACGAGATGCGATTGAGGGTGCCTTGAAGATAATAATAGCAAGTGAGAAGGAGAAGGAACTGACATCATGACGATGAACAGAACCAAGATAGCCGGGGCAATGGCTGCTATGTTGACAACACTTTCTCCAGTATGCCTTGCGTTGACGCACTGAAACAGAGAGCCAACAAATTTTTGGAACCCGTTCATCCCGCTCATCAATCCAGAATTCCACTCCATTGTGCAGAACAAGATCATCTGCACAGCTATGAATCCCAAGGCCGCCAGAGGCAGAAGTCGAGACTGCATACTGGGAAGCAAGTGATCGTACCCGATCTTGGTAACGTTACTCTTCAGCAAATACTCAAACTCGTTTTTCCTTATGAACTTCCCCGAAAGCCAGATCAAAAACCTTAGGCATGATGGGTAAAACGTGTTTCCAAGGAGGAGCTGAGGCAGGATTATGAGGAGGAGGCCGGAGTTATTACTGAAAATGGCCATGTTCTCGTTGTTTGGGGTGAATCCACAGCTGGAGAAGCTGGAGACGATTGTGAAGATGGCGTAAGTGGTAATCTTCAACCCCTTTTTCTCGAGCACCTCCCTTGCACCTGTTACAACGCGCATGTAAACCAGCAGCAAGATCACCCCAAGCAAGTGGATGATCACGATGTAGCTGAGGATGAGAAGGACGAGAGCCTTGATGGATCTGTACTTCAGATCTTGATCTTGAAGCCCTGTTTCTTGTTGATGCTCTGACTCAGATGCTTTTCCTGCAATGCCCATCTCAACTTGGCTCAGATCCTCGACGGGGGTAACCTTACTGAGAGAATCAACTTTTCCTTGTATCCTGGATGAACCTGGAGAGTATGATGTTGAAAGGTAGAGGCCGACCATGGAAAGGAAGACCTCTCCGCCGATAAACATCAAAACCGTCATGACAATGAGCTGGCCGTTGGAGAAGACCTCCATCTTGACCGTGGACATGCTTGAGACCGTTCCAGATGAAACGGACATGAAGAAGAGGTCCAAGTTTTGAGTCATAGCGGTTCTCGGTTTGATAGCCTTGAGGAGCCAAAACTTGACGAAGGAAATGAAAGCAAAGTAGAATAGCTGAATCGAGAAGAGGTCGAGGTGAAACAGTAAGCGATGAGAAGTCGAAACTATATGGCTCAATATCCATGAAGGACTAAAAAGATTATGGGATTTTCTGTGAGGTATGCAACTAAACATTCTTCTTCACTTGTGATTATTACGTTGTTTAGTTTTCGTTGGTTGAGTTAGTGAAGAAGCCTTTTGGCTGTGAGTACTTATATAGGTTTGTTGGCTGGGGCATTTAGGTCCTTTAACATAGTTGGGCTTCAAACATAGATATGTTAGGTATTGACGGTTACAATTTGCAGAACAAACTTTTCTAAGGTAGTCGAAAGTAACTCAATAATGTTTTAGTTTTATGAGTAAGGGGATAGACCCTGGGTCATGTAATCATTCAGCCGTGCTAACAATCATAGTTGGGTCACAATACTATAAAAATGGCCGTAAAACTCCTATGGTTCATACTTCATAGTTCTGTGAGATATTTCATGTGTCCAGGAGTAAGACTTGAGGATTCAGATGTCATCGAAAAGAGTAGTGCTATACATGTGTCCAGGAGTTAGACTTGAGGATTCAGATGTCATCGAAAAGAGTTGTGCTATATTGTTGTTTGGAAACTCATCCTCTGAACAATTGATGCTAAGTAACTATTGTCAAGGGTCTGGAGATCAACGAAATGAGAGAATTTTCAAATGACTATTTAAGTAGACATATGAAGTGCAAGGGGAAGGAAATAGTGCAAACTAAATAAGTTGTATAACCCCCAAGAGAAGAGCATAGATGGTTTGCATTATTTGATTTAACTATCAAGATTAAAACAAAATGGTATGCATTATTTATCATTCCATGAAACACAGAATCTTGACCAGAATGGTGAATGATATGCAGATGTCGGCTTCTGAGTTCATTGATTGGTTTTGGAGCAGCGATTTAGCCAATCATCTGGAAGTTAGTTCTCCAAATATACAAGGGGGAATAATTTGCAAGTTGTTTATGTTGTTCAAAGAATAAAAACACCAGGTATGTTTTATGAACATATTGTTTGATTGTTTTGTGCTATGATTTTAGCCTATGTTTCTCGGCGTGGTTAGACAATACCCAAGATACTCTCGTTGAGTGTTTCTCTCTTTGTTTCGACGTGTTACTACTTTTATCGACGACTTAGAGACAAAGATTTGTGTGTAGGGCTTGACCATATATTTAGAGCAAGCCAACCAAAGATTTGGTAACTAAATTAAAAGAACACGACATAGTCGATAACCCATTGCTTACTCGTTAGCTACTTGCTTCATAGTACATTAGCTTGCCAGGTGGTAACAAATCTAGCCCATAGAAGTCCAAAGATCATATTAGACTTTGCAAATCCTCGTATCAGCTGCGATCGTCTTCTATTCACTTTTCTTCCAACTGTTTACAAATAATTTATAGTTTATAGTCCTAGCTCGAGCTTTGAGGGCATGTGTTGCTAATAATGGTGTTTGCCAACAGAAATGGAGTTCTGTTGGTTACGTGAAAACCAGCCAACTGTACATCGGAGGAGGCGATTCATGCTTCTATCATGCAAGATTATGGTGATCAATGAACATGTTATGACTCAACGATATAATTTCGTCCCACAAGCGTGCAATCAGATGTGTATGGTATGCCACACTTGATCGAGCTTGATGTGTTGGATGACGACGATTTGCCATCACATCCAGAATCTAAATCAGTCGGTAAATTTTTTCGTGGTTGATTTCACTTTGGAGGTCAAGCGAATCAGCATCTGAGCATATTTTATCCAAATCAATTTGTATTCATGATGGGTTGCACGAGTTGAAAGAAAAGAAACCTTGTACTACTGTGCTTAAAAGGAATGGTGTCTAGAGTTGATAATAAAGGTGATTTAGCTGTTGATTAAGGATCAGTCAACTGCTTAACCAACCCAAAAAACGCATGTGATACTTGTGGCATTGATGCTTATGGATATTTTGATGCTTTTAATCTTTATAGTTTCGTAGTTTGATTAGTTAGGTCTAAGTTGGACGGAGATCCTCTGCAGTGCTGCTGTTGTGTTGTCCAGCCAAAACTGTCCGCTTCCCTTTCCAAGAAAAAGGAAAACCAAAAAAACAAAAAGCCTCAAATTTTACACCGAAAAAACTGACGCAGATGTGCTGTTTGACTCCCAACTGCAGAGTTCGTCTAAGTTTGATAGGTGTGATAGTCGATGAAAACAATCCTTGTAAATCGGTTAACCATCAAACACGAGCACACTGGTCCATGATATGCCTTTTGGCCGTCGGGATTAATTAATTGAGTAAAGATGATATTTGGATGCTCTGAAAGGTTTTAAACATATTTGCTTTAATGTCATGCTAATCATCTTTCCTAGTACTTTCCCTGTATGGCAAAGTTTTCCCCGCATGCCCGTTTTGGGCTCACTGCTTGATCATTTTTGCCACCTACAAAGAAAGGTTGAGCAACACAAAAACAATATATACATAAAACACGTAATCCCGTTTTCCCATTGTTTGAATAAAAATATCCGTACGGATTAATCAATAGAATCGATTTGATCAACGAGTTATTTTATCATGAGGTGATCCCACTATATGATAATGGCATTATCCTATTATAACTTTGGCCTCTACATAAAGATTTTGGCTTCTACATAAAGATACACAAGACGTAGACTTAACATACAGAAAACATATGCTGATTGGATTATGTTGTCATGTGGCAAATAAAACTCCTCGCCTTGCTATTTCACTAGGCTAAAATCCAGGCACGGCCACCATGCAAGCTAAATCTCTTGAGCCTCCCCAAGAACATAACCAGAACCAAGATCAGTTTACCCTCCTTGTTCCACCATCCAGCAAACCCATACCATTTATCTACGCACTTCGCATATTGATCTGCGCCGGCGATCGCCCTTCTCCGTCCGCAGCTATAACCCATCGAAAATCCCACATTGCCGTATGCACTGAGACAAAACAATGTATTCAATCTCTTTAATAAACGATGCATATAAGTTGGTCTCAGAGTAGAATATGAAGACACAATGTTTGAATGACCTCACCTTACGACTTCGAGCACAATGTTGAAAACATTGAAATTGAGAGGATCTTGTTTCAAATTCTGCCTCTCTGTTATGCAAATGATGATGACGGAAATCACTATGTGGGAAAGCGAGGAAAATCCCAACATTTCCCGCAATGCGGTACAGTAGCTCCTCATCTTCTTGGTGTTCTGGTTCTCACCACTTGCAGTATCGCCTGATGCATCATCCATCTGGGGCCTCCCACTTTTTCCTGGTACAAATGAAGTATACGGGGGAAGGTACCTGAAAAATTAAGTCAGCATCAACTCGAATGATTCCTAAAGCTTTTCGCAACAATTCTTCAAACCCATCGTACGAGGAATCCAGCATCAACTTCATAGGCGGTGAAGCCGTCTACGTTGCGCGGTTCCCATTGGGTGCATCAAGTCCTTTGGCCAAGGGAATTCGGCATATTTTGAAATTGAAAACTCACTCCTGGAATGTTACTGTCCTATACTACGATGCAACAAGTCATAGCAGCATATGTCTTCATGTTCTCTTATTCTTTCGAAAGACCAGGCGGGTATTCTCATATGCCACACGGCATCAGTATCTATCCAATTCTGGTTTCTTGCTCACGCTAGGTGTTGTGACTGGACTCGACTAAAAATGACATGACATGGTAACTAAAAGATTTTATCATGCACGAACAGAGTAGACAGAGACAAGGAGACACAAGGTTAGCAATTATATGTACGCCTCATTTATCACCCTTACATGACATGTATGCTAATCAGTAATCAGAGCATGTAAAACTTAAAGACATATGCTGGCATGGTTGAAGGTAAAATTAAATCTGGTTCAACACGAACGCAGGACCCAATAATGCCTGTGAACGAGCACAAATCCAACCTACAGACTTTGAATCATAACTAGAAAGCTAGCAGACACATTCTTGAGGTACATCTAGTTCATGAGAACTCTAATTTATCATATGCAAACAGCCTGCCATATTATGATGACAAAAACATCTTATGTAAATGCAAAACAGGAAAGGTAAACCCTTAGAAAGAGAGACGAAAAGAGAGAACTCACATCATGACCACGAAAAGCACCAAGACTGCAGAAGAAAGGGTGGACAGATCAACGATTGATTCGCCTGCATGCCTCGAATTTGTAACCTGAAAAAGGGATCCCACAAATCTCTGGTACAGGCTCAGACCCTCGAACCCTTCGGTCCTCCATTCCATTAAACAGAACATCACAAGCTGCAGCATGATCAACACAAGAACAGTAGCACCCAAAAGATAAGATCTTAGCCAAGACATCAAATGCCCATATGCGAACAGATCGTAGTTATCCAAAATGAAGCTGAATTCCGTTCTATTGGTGAGCTTCTTCAGTGCCCAGATCACCGTTCTCAGGAATATAGGATACAAAGTGTTGCCCATGAGGAGCTGTGGGATGAGGATCAAGAGAAGACCAGAGTATTCCTTGAACACCATCATGTTCTCGTTCGTGGGAACGAATCCACAGTTTGTAAATGTTGAAACAGTGGTGAAGATAGAGAACGTCGAGAGCTGAATGCCCTTGCTCTTTAGCACTTGGCTTGCGCTAGGGACGATTGTTGTGTAAAAGAACACAAGACTTGAGCCTACAGTTTGCACGATTAACAGGTATCCTAACACTACATAACTCAAGAACCTGATACCATCGTGTTTTGAATAAGTTGTACTTTGATGTCGATTGACTTTGCCTAGCTCAACCAGTTCGATTGAACTGTTAGTGCATGGAGTTTCCTTCTTTGGTAATTCAGTGCTTCTGAATCGAAGCTCAAGCATGGAGGTGAAAACTTCTCCTCCCATTAACATGAGAACAGTCAAGATTATGAGCTGGGCATTGGAAAAAGCTTCCATCTCAACAATGGACATACTTGAGACAGTGGAAGCCGAGACTGAGGTGAAGAAGAGATCCAGATCATCTAGGGAACCATCTCTTGGCTTTGTGATTTTCAAAGAGAGAAATCCAAGCACGGAGAGTAATACAAAATAGAAAAGATTGATCCATGATGGACTAACTTGGTACAATACGAAGTCAACTGGAGCCAACAAATATTTCATCAGAGAACTACAAGGGTGTACTGGTTTTTTACCAGCGACAAAATGAGATGCCATGATTAATAAGGGGACGAGAATCGCTTGGTTGATGGATGTCGATGAGGCGAGTTTCCAGAAATTGAGGATTTATATAGAGAACCAGTCGTGCAATGTTAAGATAGTGGCATGTCACAGTTCGCATGCATGATGTGATTCCCAGGACAGACATCGTGCATTAGGCAACAATTTGCATTTAAAGAAAATTTGCACTAGTTTTATGGTGGACCTAGAGATGCTTACATGCTCAGCATCCACATCTTAAGGAAAAAAAAGAAGGCAAAAACCGACGACAACAACAACAGAAGTTTCTAGTACTGCAACATTTTTTTCTTTAAACTCAAACATCAAATGATACCATGACAGTGTTTCTGGTAAAATAAAATGACCCGTTACGGCATTACCAACACTTAGTTGACAAGGGTGACCGACATTAAGGCTAAGCCTCTCCCCCTGCTTCTATTCCTGTAAAACTGGTTCTGGTGAATAAGATGACCCAACAACTAATGAAGACAGCAGAATAATATTCCCGAGATAGGGAGGAGAACAACAAGCCTTGATAGGAACAGACCAAAGGCAGTCAAATTGGCCTCGCCAAATGCTGAACCCGTGAGACCAAATAAGGTACGAGTATGCCCTCCTGTCATAACTATCAGAAAAGCAAGACGGATAAGATGACAATAAGCCCTTGGCTACAAAACCAGTGGAGCACTATGGCATCTCATGGATAATCACACCGTCCTTCCACCTACAAAATAAAGAAATGAGAAAAGCATTTTTCCAGATTGAGAACCACATCTTCTCCATGATGTACCTACTAAATCTTGTGGTTAGGGGTTCTCATTGGCCCTTCAAGTGAGACAATATTAACTTACGACGAAACCAGTATCCAGCACCACTTAATCTGCTGTGAGCCTGTGACATCACTTAACGCTCAAGGACGTAGAGAAAAACCGTTTCGAGGGAGGATTTGCAAAGGAAAAAGTTAGCTCTTCACAAAAACACGGGCATTAAAGTAGCGGCATGATCCTATATGTATGTATTTCAACTTCATACTTTCAGACACAGTCAAGGGTTTTTCCATCTAAGGTGATGCACAGCAAAATGGTAATAATGCAAATTGGACAAGGCAGGATGGAAAAAACCAGCACTTCCAATTATGTAATACAAGCTTGGTACAATGAGTATGAGCAAAATAGGGAAGCTAAAGAAAAAGACGCGGGAGCGAAGTAGTAGTCATCAGGTCGTGCAATATCGCCTGAGCATCAAGACAGATAAAAAAAATGTTAGCGAAATATTACTATATTCTAAGAGAATGAAGAACAGTAGGATCAACTGATAAGATGCCAACACAACGAAATAGGCGGTGCTTTAATGCTATTGTATATAAATCAGGTTAGTGCAATAAGAAGTGCTTTAAAAGTAGGATTAAGGACCCAAGAGACAAAGACAGACAAGAACAAGCAGACTCATCCAACACCGTAGGCATTGAACAGTTTAACTCCACTCAGTGATGAAAATTAACTGATGTGAAAAAAAGGGAGAGGTTGTCTAAACTCTTAACATGAGATATCATTTCAAAGCATGGTAGCAGGTAGCATCACAAGAACATCAATTCCGACTCTGCAATCCAAAAAGAATTTTCCTTAATGCCTTTAACCATAGAAGATATCGCATGCTTTATGCGATATGGTCTGTGAATTTTGTTTCCCATTTGTCCATCATTATCTTTCCTTGCTTAAAATAGCCATAGAAGTCCACACAGATATTCATCAAATTGGTGTGAGCTTCCACATTTCTGGACAAACAAACCAGTAGCAATTTTCTTTCCATAATATCTCCATTTTCGAAAGCTTCGACTGCGGATACACCTAAACATGATCAAGTAATCAGACTCGAGGTTTCGGATTCTAATCGAACCGCAATGACCACATCGTCCGATCACACATTGGAATCATATCACATAAACAACAAAATCGGATCGCGTTCATCGACCCGAGGGGAGAGTTCATCAATCACCAGTGAGGCCAGCGAGTTGTGTGTTGGAGAAGATAACTGTACTCATCCAATGTAGCGCTGTGGATTCGGCGCTGTGTCGATGACGAGTAGCCGATGCCCTAATTTGATAGCGATTCGCGTTGGCTGCGATGAGTACGGGTTTGTGATTTGAGGAATGTGAGAGATGAAAACCCTAGTTGATCCATACGATCACATTAGTTCCATACAACCATCATAATCTCAAATACTAGTAACGTAACGATTCTTATCATCAGTGTTTATCCAAGCTTTATACACGTAATTCATTTTCACATTAAAATAACATTGGGTTGTTATTTGCATAAAAAATAATTGAAAGATCATACAATTCAAAGATGTCGATCTACATGATGATGATGATGAGATAATCTGTCGATGATCAAGACTAAAAAAAAACCAATGATAAACTTTATATTGAATATGTGATTGTGTAGTTGGGGTCCTTGTCGTTGACTCCCTCTCTATTTATATAGTGTTACAAAATGTAAGATAGCTATATCTTACGCCAAAAAGTTTATATACGACATATCTTGTATAGTTATCTTTATGCTAATATCTGTTATCTTGATGTTTATCTTTCGAAATCCTTTTCTCTGTCTTCCTAAATCATATCTTTCGGAAGATAATTATGAATCATATCTTTTCAGCTATCAGTATGCCCCCAAGCTTATGGGTCGAGTTGCTTCAAGTCGGTCTGGGAGCTTGTTTAAGACCGAGTTGCTTTTTTGCTGTCTGTTTTGACTAACATGGTGGTGGTGGTGGTTGGGATAACATGTTGGAGACCTTCATTTGGAATTTTGAAGATTTTCTCGCCTTTTGTTTTCTCTATCTGAATATGCGAATCGATTTGATTTCTCCCTTGGGAACTGACGTAGTCATGATGGCTGTTGATGGCATGTTGTCGTTCTTAATTCCTTTAAGTTGTTCTCTGATGACTAAAGCTGCTTCTGCTCCCTCGTATCTATTTAACTCCTCCATGAGCTCATTGTAACCTGTAACGCCCCGACTTCCATGCTGGATGACGCGTGGGCGTTATGTCGTCACGGATCGAATCCGTGACAAGGTCAAATAACCAAATGGGTTTAGAGGTATAGATATCAAGAAATTATAGACAGTAATCACATTAGTCGCTTACAGTTTCGAATGTCTATTTAAGTTACAACATATGTTCAAACAGTAGTACACTTCAAATATTACAATGGGCAAAATGGTAATCCGATCTGATATGACACTCAAAACATATGAGACCATCTACATGAATGCAAGCCCGTTCTATAACCCTTCAGGTACAGCTGAGGGTATATCCGTAAATGAAACACATAATCGTGAGTAAAAAAAACTCAGCAACCTAAGGTATATGAAACTCATTTACAGGAGGCTTTCGTTAACGACTATGACAACCGTCGAAAGTGCCTAGAAACGTTTTGCATATATATTAGAAGAAAATAAGTGTCATATCAAACAATATTGTTTTAGCACGTTCTGTACGTCTTCGTATCTCTCCTACCAGTATTTCCTCTATATTTGCTTATAGTTCATATCTTAACTTGAAATTGAGACTTCAGGATAAAACTGACTCAGAGTACAGAGATAAAAAGCCAATCGTCAGTCGGGGTATTCAGTAGATTATATTTTTGCACCTGCATATTTCGTGTGTGGTCTTGCACCTCTTGTGCGCTTTCAATGAGATAACGGATGTCAGCATTGAGATAATTTGGTCCTCCCTGTAGAGAGTAACCCGTGGTCCTGCCACAACGACGTTGAAACCGCTGCATGCATGCAAAGAGGATGGGGGATACCCACCACTCCCTAACTAGTTCTTACCCGTGACTATGACTCAAAAGATAAAAACTAGAGTCCACTGACTCAACTAAAATCACCAAGGCAGTTCAAGAAGTAACGAATGATCTCAATGGATCAAAAAAGGAACGTCGTGTTTGACATTCTCAATATTTTCAGGGAAAACGATCAACAATTTAAAGGATTCAAAAAGGAACGTCAAAGTCAACCTTAACAGTTCAAGGACACTATATGTTTTATTCGTTCGCTTCTCCTTAGTTCACATCATTTAGATAGTGCCACTAAGCTCTATATCCCCGTGTCCTCTTTAATTAAATATTTAGGGGTTATTTTCATTTATTTTTCGAGAGGATATGTATGTTATAATGGTGCATATTCTAGCCCATTTCAATCTCAATACCCTACATCACACAACAAATATGTAAAACAATTATTCCCGATCTCGATCCTAGTGTCAAGGCTTGTTATTACAACCCGATCCCCCCTAGTATATTTAATATCCTATAATACGTAAACCCTGGGATCGAGTATAATTCATCGTATCACCACACCTGGCATACATATATATAACGAAGTACGTCTATGACATTTTTGGGGTCATAATTAGCATTAATTAACGTACCCATGTGTCCATGCATGCGCCCCTGTTTATTTTATCGAAACCCTAGTTTCGTTATCGTCTTAACGCATCAATCAAGCAAACAAGCATATCATTGTCCTTTTGGAGGTACTCTTCTCATCACATTCATCATAACACATCATATTGATGAAATATTAAGTTCGAGACGGATTGAAAGGATCTAGGTTATCTTTGAAACGTGTTTAACCCTAGTTTTAATTAGGGCTAAAGAAACCTTAGAAACCCTAGAACCTTGATTTCCAATGTCACCCGACACTATCCAACTTTCGTCACTGCTCTGTCCCTATCGCCGTCATTGTCGGTTGTCGGAATATCATCGAAAAACTTTGACGAGGCGTTCTAAGCTTCTTTCCATTCAAACTTCGAAACTCAGTACACCCAAGCCTCGTCCCATTTGCTGCCTGTTTGCCACCGTCTTCCTGGAGCCACTGGTGGCCGGAGGACGTCGTCGGAAATGCTGAGGTTACTGGTGGCGATGATGGGGAGTTTATGGGTGGTGCTTCACGTGCGCAGGGGAGTTTCTCGTTGTCGCCCGAGGTCGTTGGTGGCTTGGTGGTAGAAGAGGATGATGATGACGATCTAGTGACGATGAGATGGCCGAAGAACGCCCACGATGATGACAATGGCAGCTCGTTAGTGTTCAGCGATGACGGTGTCGATTCGACAAAGAATAACGACGACGATGGCGATTGAGATGGTGGTGGCGTGGTGTTGATCGTGGTGGCTGTGATTCGTGAAGGTGGTGACTGTGGTGGTGGAATGATGGCGACGATGACGGTGTTTGAAGTGATGATAGGGTGGTGGCTGCGTGGTGTTTGGAGTTGGTGGATGATGGTGGTGGTTACGACGGCTGATGGAGATGACGTCGTGGGGGTGATGGGCGACGCGACGACGGCGCCTGGTGGTTGATGATGGTGAAAGGTGATGGAGAGTAATGGAAGATGTGAGTGTGATGGACAACGCAGGGGATGATGAAGAAGTGAAGAGAACAGGCGACGGCGACGGAAAACTTGTGGGAATATGTGCCCATTTATAAAATATCCCATTTTCTCTCACGATATGTCTCGTTCACTCTATTATTTATTTATATTTCGTAATATTAATTCATCAATAATTTATCTGTGTCGATAAATTTATTCCATAAATAATAATATCACATCTCATGTAATAATCCATTATTTATATAATAATATCACTTCTCTCACATAACGTTATAACGTTATTCATTTGTAATATTTATCGTCGTAATGATTATTTAATTATCCCAAATATTTTATTATTATATTTGATTTAATAATCAAATATTTCTTGGGCTAATTTTGTAACCTTTAAGCGCGACTTTTTTTAAATTCATAACGTTATATACCTCTAACCCTCTCTATAGTGTTCATATTTGACATCTTATTATTCGCGTATTATTTATTTACGTACTGTACATGTATATATATTTATGTATATATTCATTTTAAATTCTCAAAGTTTTCGGATATTACATAACCCCATGGTGCTTTTAGGCTCGGTTGATAAAACAAGTCGGCGTTTTTCAATCCGTTGATGAGGGCTTCGGTTTTTTGCTCATCATTTACGTTTTCAACTTTTAATGCGGAAAGATTAAATCTTTTCACATAAGCCGAAAGCTTCTCCCCCGATTTCTGAAAGAGTTGTCGTAGATGGTTTAAAGCAACTTTCATTCCTTGACTACTGGTGAAGTGTTTGGTGAACAATCTTGTGAAATCTGCGAATGAGCCGATGCAAGTCGGTGGAAGAGAGTTGAAGCTCGGGTTGCCTTCTTGAAAGTCGTCGGAAATGCCTTACACATAATCGTCTCGTTCGTCCCGTACATATCCATAAATGATTCGTAATTCTGGATGTTGGTATTTGGGTTGGTGGTTCCGTCATAAGTATCTAACTGCAGTAATTTAAAACGATCTGGCGATATACCTCGAAGTATCCTTTCGAAAAAAGAAGAAATTCTTTTTGCATTCGTTTTTCCCTTTCCCGAGTTATCCATCTTCTTTTTCTATCATTTGCTCGATTATTTCGACGATGTCTCGATCATTGTTTAGGGCCAGACCCCGATTAGCCGAGGTGACTTCATCCTCCCCAGCTATCTCCCGACTTTCTGAACAAGCCATTCGAGTTTTTAAATTCTTCCTTGGTTTAGGATTTAAGCTTTGGTCAGGTTTTGTCGTAAATCTTTTGCACCACTATCAGGAAGTGTTATTGTTTTTACTCTGTTTATGATTGGTTCGTCCTCGGGAAGTGTTTCCTTGCCGAGTTCGGGTTGGAGATCATAAGAAGATTGGTTGGTGATTATTACCTTCCTGATGGTCTCCTCCATGGTCTTCTGCATCTTTATGAAACTCTCAAATAAGAATAAAATGTCCTCGTGTATCTGTATTTGTTCTCCTCCATCTTTTCTAAGTTGGTCTCGGACGTCGGTATCACTATGGGTGGAACTATTACTTCTTGTCAACGTTTGAGCGTCGTTTGGCATATTGTCTCCGTGATTTTGGGGATCGATACCCCCTAGTTGTTATTATTCTAACTTCTAGTCTTTCACGGCACCGTATCAGAGGACCCCACTATGGGCGTCAAATTGTCTGCACAAAAAACAGTTGAAAGATCGTGCAACTCTGTAATACCCCAAGAAAATGCTTAAATGGTTTGATAGTACTACCTATACCAATAAGGTGTAACTTTCTTTTCGGTAGCCCATCACTTTAGAACTCCGCAGTTAAGTGTGCTTAACGTGGAGTAATGCGGGGATGGGTGACCTCTTGGGAAGTTTTTCAGGACGTGTGTGAGTGATGTTAAAGCGCACTGAAAGGACTAGTGTTGGTCTGTGGGGCCAGTTGTCAGCCTGGAGAGCGTTTTTTAAATGAGGTGCATGTAATACCCCAAGAAAATACTTAAACTTAAATGGTTTGATAGTACTGTTTATACCAAGAAGGTGCACCTTTCTTAGTGATTGATCTATGGGGTCAGTTGTCAGCCTGAACAGCGGTTCCGAAATCCTTCTCTCTTTCTTCGTAAATCATATCTTTAGGAAAGATAATTATTAATCATATCTTTTAGCTATCTATTATGATTTTATCCTTCACGTGATTATTCTTTTGATTATGAAATGATTAAAAGATACTATTGCTAAAAATATTACAGCAATCGTCATTGTGTTCAATACATACTGTTAGAAAGAACAATCAAGTTTGTATTGAGTAGTACAAGTATTATTTTTGGAACTGATGGGCTTTATATTGAAGGAAGGTAGCATATCAATCCCTAGATAAAGCAAGAAATTACTGATAGAGAATCCAACCCTGAGGATTTTGCATTCAAAATTTATTGATTTTTTGTTAGATGAAATTCAAGAAATGAGTTTAACTTGTATAAAATACATATTTAAACTGAGCTTATTTTTAATTCAAAAATCTTAATTTTTGGATTATGATTGTTAACACTGTACTTTCTTCTCAACGATGAGGAAGGATAAACGTTTGACTCACAAAAATCCTACTACTAGAAAGAAAAAAAAATAAAAGGAAGAGAAGATAACGGAGAGCGAACCAACAGAGCTAATCAAACTCATTAAAAAAACAGAACAGAGCTAATCAAACTCATTTCCCCCATAGGGCAGGCGGGAATCTCCAATTTCTAATCACGAATCCCTAATTTCAGGAATTCACCCACCCCAACACAATCCAAATTCACCCCACGAGCATCATCACACCCAGCACAAAACACACTTCTCACACACACACAGAGTTAGTTCAACAGGGAACAACACAACACGCTGATCATGTGAATCAAAGAACAGCAATTTTCAACCCACCTCAAAACCCCACAAACATCCAAAATCCGCAGGTGCCCATTTCTCTATGTGGCAAAATCCGAGACCCCATTTCCCCACAAGAAGTAACCAGACCCCTTTTCACACACCCTATTTGACAGCACCCAAAAAAGCTCCGATTTTTGGTGAATTTATTCGATGGAGTGGGCTCAATGTGGTTCCTCTTTGTGTTTTGGGTCTCCGAGGCTGTTTCATTTTAGGAATCCGGTGATGGGTTGGGTCGGAGTCGGGGCGGGTCGGGTCGGGTTGGGGTGAAGGTGGGGATGGAATGGAGGGGAAAGAAGGGGGTTGTGGTTGAGGCGAGGGAGAAAGGGGTTGAAGGTGAGACGCTTGTGATTGAGAAACCGGTGAAGAAATCGCGGCGGTTCGAGGTTTCGGAGGGGCATCCGGCACCGTTTGGTGCCACTGCGGTTGATGGTGGTGTTAATTTTGCTATATTTTCCGGGCATGCTGTTTCTGCTACTCTTTGCTTGATCAGTCTATCTGATTTGCAGAAGGTAACTTATTTGGTGAACATCAGCATTGATGAATGAAGTTGCACTTGATTGGACTGAATGGGGAATATTAAATTTTGTAGGACTTAGATTGATGCGAGTTTGTTAAAGTTTATGGGAACTTAGGTTGCTTAGTGTTTGTGTGACAACGGAGGAGTACATGATCCAGCAGACAAGCAAATGTGATGTCTATGCGATATAATCTTTGATGGTACCTTTGAATTTGTGTACTGAATTTAGAGTTTGCGAGTGCTAGAATTCTGAACCCTCAGGTGAAAAATGAATTCAGGTGAAAGTAGGAGCTCGGGACAATTTTTTACTACTAGTGTTGAATTATTGATCCAGGTCAGCTTACTATAAATAGGGAGCTCTTTTAAGAGTATGGTAGAGCTTAATGTTCTTGATTAACTTGTCAGGTCAATCTCATGTGCTATATTTAGATTTAGCTCTTGAAGCGATGGAATGCAAGCTGCATTAACGTCGCGTATGTGCAGTTCTATGATAGATAGCCTTTCTAAACTCTAAATGACTTCGTTCAGGATATATATGTTTTTGTCATAGGTGAGGAGCATTATCCATCACGTGCTTCGTTGTTGAACTTTGGTTCTTGTTCATTTAACATCAAATTTTCACTTCCTGCTGGAACTCATACTCGCCAGTCTTCTCTACTACTTGATCAACTTGAATATTTTTCGATGCAGAATAGAATTACGGAGCTCATCCCTCTTGATCCAGAAACTAATAGGACTGGAAACATCTGGCATGTGTTTCTTAATGGGAACTTCGATGATATGTTATATGGTTACCAGTTTGATGGGCCATTTTGTCCTCCCGAAGGACATCACTACAATTCTTCCCGTGTATTGGTGGATCCTTATGCAAAAGTGAGTGGCCTATATACTTGGATGTTCTTTGAGACTTGAGAGTTTGCTTTGGTTTGTCAGAGGTCTGTGCTGTCTTGTTCACTTGGTAAGAAAATCGTCTATGTTTTTGTCTTCCAGATAAATTGGATCTTGAGCTGCCTGTTTGGTTTTCATGTGGTTCCGTATTATTTTTGTGGCGCTGACATCAAAATTCATGTCATTTCTCTAGGCAGTTGTCAGCAGGGGAGACTTTGGAGTGGCAGGACCAGATGGTAATTGTTGGCCTCAAATGGCTGGGATGATACCATCTCCAAATGATGAGGTATCAGCTCACTGCTATGCCATCAAACATGTATTCTCTCCCTTATTTGCTTCGTATCTTTTAAGGAAGACATCGTCATTTGCATGCAAGCTCTTGGAAAAACCTCTGGCGATTAGATTTTGCTGCTGTCTTATCCATTTAAATGTTGTCGTTTTCTTTATCAGGACATGTTTCTTCCACTTACCATGTAGTTCTTTCAGTTTGATTGGGAAGGAGATCTACCGCTGCAGTATCCCCAGAGAGATCTTATAATATATGAAATGCATGTTCGTGGATTCACTATGGATGAATCAAGCAGGACTAAGTACCCGGGTACCTACCTTGGTGTGATAGAGAAACTTGACCACTTGAAGGTATCATATGCGAGTCTGGTTGTCGTCCCTTTTTTCAGTCTTCTGTGAAATCACTCTCACAAATATAATGTCTGCTCCCTTTTTGGTAAATTTAGCTGTCACGCTTGTAAGTTGTATGTTTCTTGTCTTCATTTTGTTCTGCTCCCATGGCTTCATATTGCGAGGGAGAAACATGTTATTGTGCTATGTCTTAAGGAGATTAGTCTGATGGGTTTGCAGATAGTATCTATAGTTCTATACTGCAAAATAAATTTGCCTTTATCATGCATGGGAACTTTCTTGTTGGGTGCACTCATCGTGTCTGATAAATATCCATTTTTTCTGTTAAAGTTCCCTGATTGATTATGTTGTTCATTCTGTAGGAACTCGGTATTAACTGCATAGAATTGATGCCGTGTCATGAATTCAACGAGCTCGAGTATTTTAAGTATAATGCTATGACGGGTGATTATAAGTACATCTGGCTTCCCTGATTTTACTTCTAATAATCTTCTCCACAGCTTGCCTTTGGTGCAAAGCACTAGCTCTGATGATTAGTGGTTTTGGCTACTTCATGCATGACATTACCCTGACATCATTGTCTTACATATGCAGGGTGAATTTCTGGGGTTATTCTACTGTCAATTTCTTTTCACCCATGATGAGGTATTCAGCTTCTGGGATACGTAACTGTGGGCGGAGCGCTATTAATGAATTTAAGCTTCTTGTCAGAGAAGCACATAAACGAGGACTAGAGGTGATTGCTCATTGCAGCTCTGAAATTTCTGCTACATAGATTTTGTCAAGGTTTTCAGTAGTCTGATTGATTCAGGTGATCATGGATGTCGTTTTCAACCACACTGCTGAAGGGAATGAGAGAGGTCCAATTCTTTCATTCAGAGGGATTGATAACAGTGTCTTCTATATGCTTGCACCCAAGGTACTTCTGCTAATTTATATCATGAGTAACATAGTCAGTAAACACTTTACGTATGATCTGTGCGCTGCTGATAAAATTATGAAAAAATATATATATTTGAGTTGCGCATAAATCAAATCTTCGTATTTTTCTTCAAGAAAACCCATTTGAATTGTAAGATAATCAGATGTTTGTAACACAATCTTTTCTTGGGGCTGCATCTTCATTTTGTGGAAGATAACCTGAATTAATGTTGCTTTATATTTACAGGGGGAATTTTACAATTATTCTGGTTGTGGAAACACTTTCAATTGTAACCATCCTGTTGTACGCCAGTTCATTGTGGACTGCCTGAGGTAAGTTTGAACTTCCTCTGGCTCTCACCTTCGATGTCCTTGGAAGAAAGAGTTTCCTATTCTTCGTCTTCTTTGTTTAAAATGCATCAGTGGAGGATTTATTTCCACTATTCATATTGTGCTCGAGTGATATGATTTTCTAGAAGCCTTGGTGCGAAATTTGGTTTTTCTGCTTGGCTAAGCTGTTCTGGATGGATCTGATAAGCCTATGACTCAGAGGTGTTGATCTTCACCCTCACTTGGGTGTTTGATGTTTCTCTCTTTCCCTTTTAGGTACTGGGTAACTGAGATGCACATAGATGGATTTCGGTTTGATCTTGCCTCCATTTTAACTAGAGCATGCAGGTATACTGCCTGTTTTGCTTGATCAATGTCTTGAAAAATGTACAACAACTGCACTTACATGTTTATCTGCGTCTCCTATTAGTCTCTGGGACTCCGTCAATGTTTATGGCAATGGGATTAATGGTGACTACATAACGACTGGTACACCACTAAGCTGCCCGCCACTGCTTGACATGATCAGCAATGATCCAATACTTTCTGGAGTTAAGGTAACTTTCATGTTTTATTTATTACTTGCAATGGTTCAGTTGGAAATTATAGCATCAGCGAAAATGTAGTTGCATGGCATTATTGATCTTCTCTCCTGCTGAACCATGGTCCTGGACTTATCTGGATTTTACAGCTTTTCCTGCACTATTTGGGAATTTTTCCTCTCTTTATGGTATCAAAATTACCTCATATATTTTTCTTGTGTTGTGATGTTAGCTTATTGCTGAGGCATGGGATTGCGGAGGCCTTTACCAAGTTGGCATGTTTCCTCACTGGGGCATTTGGTCTGAATGGAATGGAAAGGTCAGTGCTCATATGAATATGATTGTCTTTGAGGTATCGTGTAGGAGCCTCTTGTTCTATCCTTTTTTGTGATACCAAATCTCCCAAGCTAGAGTACAGTTTCGAGGTGCTGAAAAGTGTAATCTTTCTTTATAGAAATGGTAGATTAGGACTTGCTTTGTGAATCTACGAATATTTTGGTTTTGTAATTAAATATTTTGGCTAAGAGATGCACAAGTCAGTAGAGAAACAGGAACAAAATTAAAAATATCTCCAATGAGTTTGAAAAGGAACGTTACGTTCTTTTGAATTTTTGCGGGGAAAGTTCACAAGATGATTCTTTCCTTGCATAGAAGCTTGCATGACGTTTGATTTGAATGTTCTTTTTCAATTTTCAGTATCGTGATGTAGTGCGGCAGTTCATTAAAGGCACAGATGGGTTTTCTGGGGCCTTTGCAGAATGTATTTGTGGGAGTCCAAACTTGTATCAGGTATTCGTGTATTACCTTCTTGTTCAACACATTCTTTCTTGGTTTTTCCCTTCTTTCTAATTGCTTTAACAAATTTTTCATTGCTCATTTTTCTACTCTGGTAATACCATTCTGCGATTCGCATAGTCCTTTGTTCAGAGTACTAGCTTTTCACACTTTTTTTTCTCTTTTAAAG
>JAOVYX010018151.1:0-12883 GCA_035668315.1 Drosera spatulata | reverse complement strand
CCCACGCGGTGATCTCAAAAATTTGATCAGGTAGCATGGTAAAGCTATTAGCTATATTGCACTATCTGAGTGTACTGCAGTTAGCAAAAGTTCTCCAGTTGAAACTTTAGCTTTGAAAAGCTTGTCTCTTTGAACCTTTTGAGATCTAGCTAACAGTTTAGAAATGAAGAACATTGTAAAAATAAAAATGACACATGATTTATACTGGTTCAGTCACATGTTACCAACAAGTAACAGGAGCTTAGTCTAGTCTTCCCTTGGTGACCAGTGTAGCCATGCCAAGAGGAGGTTCACTATCTTCTTGTTTGTGACTTACAAGAAAACCTCTTTACAACAAGACTGTTCCTGCTAAAGGGGGAAGAACCTAGATCTTATAGTGCTATGCTCCAGTTGCTGTTCTTCAATTGCAGACTACTGAACCTTCTTCAGAAATCCTGAATCTTCAATTCAGATTGCGCTTAACGAGTCTCTAAGGCTTTTCCTTCTTTGAAAGCTCTCAAATGATGTTCAAAGTTTTCTTGGACTCGTCAACCTTTACTCTTGTGCACTGTGTCTTTCCTTTAGGCTCAGGGAACCAAAACCTGTGACTATACGATCTGACAGTGACAGCTTTGCCCTCTACTGCAGTAGACTAACCTGACTTCACCTTTTCTGATCCTGTTCACATCCCCATTGCCTCAGCTTCTCGTTTTTTACCACTTCCTTGTTCTTTTCCATTCTGACACAGCAAATACGGCACCTAGACTCATCCATCAGGCCTTTTGCATGCCTCTGCTGCACAGCCTCTGCTGTAGCCCTCTGCTGTACCCTCGGCTACATGAGCTCTGCTACACAGTCTTCATATCCAGATTTTCTACAACTTCACTTGCACCAAGTGCTCTAGCCAATCTACTGTAACTTAGCTCCCACTCAACAGCTTCTAGACCTCACCTGCTCAGCCTGTTAGTGTAATCTCGTCTGCACCCAGCACTACACGCAATCTTGTGCAATTCAGCTTGCATACTTGCACTGCGATATGGCTCACTTCACTTTGCTGTTGGAACTGGCCTTGAACAACGGAATGGTCCTAGATCATGAGAATTTTGAGACACGTTTGCTGCCGTATGCATCTGATCTTTGGCATGTAATTTTAAAGCTTCTTGTAGTCTACATCCCTCTACTTTACGACCTCTGGGCCCTTGTTTGCAACAACCTAGCTAACTATTACAGCCTAAGCATCTATTACATACATAATTTCTTCTTAAGTTTTGTTCATCAATTTCTATATAAACGGGGGGATTGCACATTCCTATCAATCTCCCCGTAAATTGATGCAAACAAAACTACTAAGAAATTCTAACAACAAGATAACTTTTCAACAGTTCTTTTTTAAAAAAATAATTGTTACAGACATTTGACGACTTAAATTTTCCTAAGGATTAATCCCTCCGTCCTCTTTTGGAAGGATAATCCTATTGCAGAATCTTTGGTTGTTTGTGCTTGGGTCTACTGCTCATAGGAACTCCTGTGCTGTTCTTTTGCGTTTCTGTTGCTTGGACCCTCTGTTGTAGTTCTCGTTTGCTCTGCTGCAGAACGTTGTGGTTGTCTCTCCCCTGAGACCTTCGTTCATCACTTCTTTCTGCTGCAGTCTCCTCAGCTGTAGATTGCTCTAAAGTTCTCTCCCACTTTTTGTTTGCATTTACATCGTGGGAGAGTTCCTTGACAACTTACTTTAAGACCTTCAGCTCTGAGGTCATGCTGTTCTGTGCAGCAGTGGATCTTTTGATGGTTACATCCACCTTGGATTCCAGGATGCTAAGTCACTTGTCATTGTTAAGGATGTGTGTCTGCAGTTGACTCTGCATCTCTTGAATGGTTGTCTACAACTTTCTAAATCTAATAGCCTATGCGTTGTACAATCGGTCGTAGTTTGAGGTTGTCTTGACGTAATGTTGCAGATTGATGCCAGTGGCCTTTTGAGCTTGTATCTAAACTTGAGAGGCCTTGCAAAAATTCATAGAAAGCATCAAAGTTTTCCTCCATCCTACTCCGCTCTACTGCAAGGTCGTCTGCAAGAGGATGGAGTACTTCGGCGAAGTCAAGCAGAGCGTCCTTGGGCTATTGTTTGACTTCATAGAGATTCTGATCCAGTTGATGCAAGGTCTCATCAACGCTGGATGGGGAGGATTCTGGTGTTCTTTCAGTCCGTTTTCTCTTGCATGTAGACCTGGTTCTTGTTGACACTGAAGTCTCCATGTGCTGTGGCAGCTTGGCTTCTTCCATTCCCAGTCTAAGACTCCTAATGGCTGTTTGAGGAGTCATGGGGACGTTTCAGGTTGCTCCATACAGTAGAACTTGAGGGAACCAACTGAAGAGGAGTCTTCAGTTGTCTGTTGCAATCCAAATGATGATTGTGGAGTGAATTGAATGTAGATTGTTGAGACTTCCCTTTGCTGACTTGTTGCTTCATAAACTGTGGGGGTGTCCCCTAGCAGATGTCTTCTGAGTGTTGAAAGGGTCATTCCCTTCGATGAGCTCTCTTCTGAAGTCTTCTCTTCAACCTCTAGCATCTTTCGCTCTTCTGCAAAGACTTATGGTGTCTCATCAAGTATCTGGACTTGTAGTTCCTCCATGTCTTGCATTAATTATTTGAGTGAAGGTTGAATGAGTTGCTAATCTGTAGATACAGTGCCCGTCTGCTTTGCTGAACTCGTCTACTCCTTAACCTCAGTGGTCTGCTCTACTGTAGCTTCTGTAATGGCTGGAGTAGTCTACTCCTCTTCTTCAATGTCTTCAACTGCAGAAGACTGGGTAGTTTGCAACTCTGCCTCATCCGCAGGCATTTCGGCAGTGAGATCCTCCACCTCTGCTGCAAACACTAAGGTAGTCTTCTCCTTAGCCTCAGTAGTCTGCTCTACTGTAGCTACTACCTCCTCTACTGTAGTTTGTTCCATTGTTGATTCTACTGCAGGAGCTTTTCTGATTTGTATCTCAGTGCCCTTCTGCTTCTGCTGGGGAACTCCTTCCCTTGCAACTTCGTCAATTAGCTCATCAAGATGGCTATCCCCGCCTTGATCTTCATCACCACCATCGTCCCCACCCCCAAGAGATGGTGGTCTGCCGACCTGTGGTCTGGACAAGTACTCCTGGATTTTCAGTGTTGCTGCTCGAGCGTGCTTGTCAATGATCCTTTTCAGCTCCAGTCGTACTTCTTGTGAGTGAACAAACTCAACTTGGTGCAGTTCGGCTTGTCTATGTCTGCCTGTCTTCAGTGTAGAGTCCTTCCACTCCAATACTCCACTGAAGAGTATGTAAGGCTCTGCTGGCCTCTTCTTCGTTTGAGCAGCTTATTGTTATAGTAGGAACCTTTGTTCAATCTCTCCTTCTATCATGCCTGTGATGTCTCCCATTAGTATTTGGATCCATCAGCATGAACAGTGAACAGTTGCCTAGGACCTGATGGAATAAGCTTTGGTCTGCTGCTCCTTGTGGTCTTCCTTCTTTTGGGAGGAGCAGCTAGAGGCAGCATAGGAGCAGCTCTCTTCTGTAGCCTAGTCTGCATAGCAGTCCGCTGCTGAGTGTTCTACAGACTGGTACTTTGCAATGTGACCTCCTTATAGATCTGTTCTGCATCTGCTACAAAGGCTTCATCCATCTTCCTCCACTCTTCTACAAGCTCTTTGCCTTCTGCTATGTGAGTTGGCTCAGGTATGCTGCTCACGCTTGTCCTTTTCCTCTTGAGTTTGTGCAACTGTGCAAACTCCTGTAGCATTGCCTCCTTTTGAGGCTTTCCCCATAGAGCATCAGTTTGTGCTTTGTGCTCTTGGGCCTTCCTTCTCAGCTCTTCAACATATTAAAGCGCCTCTTCAAACTTTCTTCTTTTCTCTGGGTCTTCTGCTTGTTCCTCAGCTGCCCACACTTCTTTAAAAGTCCTCACTTGGACAATCTCCAGTTCATCATCATCAGCAGCATATGGAACAAGAGACACATTGGTGTAGGGAACGAAAGTTGTTGTTGTTGTTGGTTGATCTGCTGTGATGGTTGTTATTGTTGTGGCCAGCTCATCTTCAGTGATCTCAGTGATCATGATGCCAGCTGTTTCAGTAGGGACTTCTTGTAGGATTGTAGCATTTCCTTTCTAAACTTAGCTCGAGGACCCTCCTGGGTTTCTTCAAAGCTCATCATTAAGCCAATTATGAACTGTTGTAGGTCTTTGTCTGCACCTCACTATATGAACTTAAGAGTTACATTCGAGTCATGCAATGCTGCTACTTTGGGGATCTTTGGGGGAAGTGTCCTTGAAGATGAGCCTTTCTCAATGGTAGTGATTGGTTGTATCAACTGTTCTGCAAGTTCTTCAATCTGATGTAGGTCTGCAGCTTCACTAGTCGTCTGCACTGCTACAATGAGTGCTTCATTCGTCTGCACTACTGCAAGTGCAGTAGTGGTCTGTACGTCTGCAAACTCTGCTTCCTCTTCGATTGTTCTCTTTTTTGTCCTTCTCGAAGCTGGTTCTTCTGATTCCTCAGAAGATTGTAGTATCAGCTTTCTCTTCGAAGGCTTGATAGCCTTTGGAGCCGCCTTTTTCTTGGGCTTTTTAGCTCTCTGTTGCACTGCAGGCTTTGGTATAGGCTTTGGTGGTGGTTGTGGTTGTGCTACAGTCGCTTTCCTTGTCTTTGCCAAGCTTGCTAGCAACCTTCCAATGTTCTTTCTGTCGATTTGCTTGGAAATGGTCCATGGCCTTCCCTGGGCGTCAGGCAGCTTCAGCTTGTTCTTCAGAATGATACTAAGAACCCTGCCGTAGAGGGGCTGCCTGGTCTCTACTGCAGTCACTAATTGATATATTAGTAAACTTGCCTCGTTGACCTTATGCCTCATCAAGATTGCACACATGATCTCCTCTTGATCTTGTGTGATCTGATCTTTGGAGAATTCCCTGGACATTATGGCCTTCTTGACCACATCAGCAAGAAATTTTTGTTCCTTGGATATGAACTTCTTCATTGTTTAGATTCCCTCCTTCTGATACTCCAGAGTGAGCATTGCGAGATGTCCTATAGTGACAAAAGTTGAGGGAATGATTCTTGAGCCTTCGTTGGGCAGCTTGAAGATCCGTGCCATGTCGTCTGCTATGATTCGCATCCCGATCTTCTTGTACGTATATGTAATCTCCTGCAAATTCTCGAAACCATAGCCTGTTCTATGAACTCCATGATCTCATGATCAAAGATGTGGCTAGTGGTTTCGCACAAATATTTCAATCCCGCTTCTTGGATGCATTCCGCCACTTCCTTCACTTCTTCAGACTCATGCAATGAAGTCCTAAAGTCCATAAAGTCCTGAAGGCTCATTTGTGTCCGTTGCGATTTAAAGGGTGTCGATTAGGTGGACTTGTCCGCCATTTTTGTCCAAAAAATTTGATTTTACAAAGATTGTAAGAAAAGAGATTGAATGGAGAGTTTGAGAGTAATCAGAGAGAATTGAGAGTTAGGATTTGCAAGATAGCTGAGAGAGAGAGAGAGAATCGTAAAGTACATTCTTTAAGAGTTCCCTCTCCTTTTATAGTTACTGTACATTTTTATCGTTGAAAACCAAAAAGTAACCGTTGCACAGTTTCCAGAATTATTCTGTCCGTTGTAAAAATTAAGAAGATAATTATGAAACTATTTCTTTCCAAAACTAACAACAGCAGAGTGACACTTGTCTCTAGTTTGCATGGCTTGTGCAGTAGAGCAGTAGAGGAAAGTCAATCGTCTGCATCTACACATGTAGTAGAGCAGTAGAGCAATGTTTCTCATCTCCATCCTTTGAAAATATTAAACCTGTTAGGAATGTGCAATCCCTCCACTTTGTATACAAATTGATGAACAAAACTTAGGAAGAAATTATGTATGTATTAGATACTTAGGCTGTAAAAATTAGTTAGGTAGTTGCAGACTAAGGGCCGTAGGTTCTGCAGACTAGTGCAGCAGACCATGTTGCAGCAGAGTGCAGCCAGATGCAGCAGAGCACTGGTGCAGCTGAGTACAGCAAACCAAGGGGATGCAGACTACAGGGGACTAAAAATTACAGGAAAAAGATCAATCACATACAACAACAAAAGGTCCCAGTGTTCTCATGATCTAGGATCCTTCCTGTGTTCCAGGCAAGCTCCAGCAGCAAAGAAAAGTGAGCCATATTGCAGTACAAGTATGCTACCTGAATTGTAGAAGACTGAGTGCAGTGCTGGGTGCAGACGAAGCTACACTAGCAGACTGAGCAGATGAGGTCTAAAAGCTATTGAGTGGGAGCTGAGTTGTAGCAGACTGGCTGCAGTACTTGGTGCAAGTGAAGTTGCAGAAAGACTGGATATGAAGACTGTACAGTAGAGCTCATGCAGCCGAGGTGCAACAGAGGCTAACAGCAGGGCTGCAGCAAAGGTGCAGCAGAGGCTGTACAGCAGAGGCATTGTAGCAGAGGCATGCAACAGACCTGGTGAATGAGGCTGGGTGCCGCATAAGTTGTGCTGGAATGGAAAGGAACAAGGAAGGGAACAAAAACGAGAAGTTGAGGCAAAGGTGATGTGCATTGGATCAGAAAGGTGAAGCCAAGTCAGTCTACTGTAGTAGAGGACAAAGTTGTCACTATCAGATAGTACAGTCACGGGTTCTGGTTCCCAGAGCCTATAAAAGAGGACTCATAGGGCAGAGGACAAGCTGTCACTATCAGATAGTACAGTCACGAGTCTGAGAAAAGTTGAACATCATTTGAGAGCTTTCAAAAGAAGAGAAGCCTTGAAGACTCGTTGTGCGTGAGTTGAATCGAAGATTCAGGATTTGTGAAGAAGGTTCACTAGTCTGCAAGTGAAGAACAACAACTACAGCAGAGCATTGCAAGATCTAGGTTCTTCATCCTTTAGCAAGTAAGATCTTGTCGTAAAGGGGTTTTCTTGTAAGCCATAAACAAGAAGATAATGAACCTCCTCTTGGCTTGACCACACTGGTCATGACCAAGGAAAGACTGGAGTAAGCTTCTGTTACTTGTTGGTAGCAGATGTCTGAACCAGTATAAAATCCTATGTCATTTACTTTTCCGCACGGATTATCACTCCTATAACTGTTAGTGAAGAACTTTAAAGCCAAAGAGACAAGTTTTACAAAGCTAAAGTCTCAACTGTAGAACTTTCGCATTACTACAGCAGACTCAAGCAGTGCAGACTAGCCCACAGCTTCACTGCACTGTCCAGAGAATTTTTGAGATAACCTATTCACCCCCCCCCCCCCCTCCTCTAGGTTATTTCAGGGACTTTTAAGACCCATTTCAAATAACCTACTCGTCTCCTTCTACACCTACAGTAGAGCAATTTCTACACTTTGAGAAGTGTATATGGCCATTTTACTTATTCAAATCTATCATACCCAACTATGCTCTAAACATGATAAATTCGTTTTCATCTAAGGGTTTAGTAAAAATGTCTATAATTCATTTTTTTGTTGGAATATATTCCAATTTTATATGACCCTTCTGTACATGATCTCTGATAAAATGATATCTGACATCAATGTGCTTGGTCCTTGAATGAAAAACGGGATTTTCAGAAATAGCCATTGCAGACGTGTTATCACCAAATATGTTTGTTTTTTAAAACGTTTGCCCATAGTCTGCAAGCTGTGACCTCATCCAAAGTACCTGTGCAGCACAGCTTCCTGTAGCTATGTATTCTGCTTTTGCAGTAGAGATTGAGACAGTGGTTTGCTTCTTCCCGAACCAAGAAATCAACCTTGTACCTAAAAATTGACATGTGCCACTTGTTCTTTTCCAATCAACCCTGCAACTTGCATAGTGTGCATCTGAATAACCAGTTAATACAAAATTTGAATCCTTTGGATACCATATACCCAGATTAAAAGTTCCTCTGACATATCACAAGATTCTTTTGACTGTAGTATAGTGTGACTCCTTAGGATCAGATTGATACCTGGCACAAATACAGACAGAGTATTGGATATCTTGCCTACTTGCAGTTAGGTCAAGTAAAGATCCTATTATTCCTCTATATAATATTTGATCTATATTTTTTTCTTTTTCCTCTTTATCAATTTTAGCAGTATAGCTCATGGGGGTTTTTGTTGGGGTTGAGTTTTCTAGGCCAAACTTTTTAATTATATTGGTTAAGTATTTTGATTGATTTATGAATATTCCTTTACTTAATTGTTTCACTTGCAGACCTAGAAAGTATTTTAATTCACCCACGAGGCTCATTTGAAATTTTGATTTCATTAGTACAGCAAACCTTTCACATAGATTGTTGTTAGTGCAACCAAAAATGATGTCGTCTTCGTATATTTACACTAATAAGGTATGCTCCTTGTGTTTCTTGAGAAACAGTGTGGTATCTACCTTCCCTCTTCATAAGCCATTATCAGAGAAAAAGGTAGAAAGAGTTTCATACCACGCTCTTGGAGCTTGTTTCAAGCCATAAAAGGCTTTGTGTAACGTGTAGAACATGTTTGAATGTTCAAAATCTTCAAATCCAGGAGGCTGCTCGACATAAACTTCCTCCTGTACCTTTTCGTTGAGAAAAGCACTTTTGACATCCATCTGGAAGACTTTGAAGTCTTCGTATGCATCATACGCCAGGAACATTCGTATCGCTTTCAATCTTGCAACTAGGGCATAGGTCTCACCAAAATCTATCCCTTCTTCTTGAGAGTACCTTTTGGCTATCAGTCTAGCCTTGTTTCTGATGACAATTCCATTTTCAACAGATTTGTTCCTGAAGACCCACTTGCAGTCAAAAACTAGATAATTCTTTGGTCATGGCAAAAGATGTCATACTTGATTTTTTTTGAACTCATTCAGTTCTTGTTTCATGTCATCTATCCAGTTTGGATCATTGAGAGCTTGATTGATTATCTTAGGTTCCATTTCTGATATGAAGCAAGCAGACAGGCACTCCTTTGTAGTTGCTCTCCTCATCTACACTGGGACATCCCTGTCCCCAATTATGTCTTTCTTAGTGTATGCCTTAATCCATCTGCCTTTGTCCTCATGCTGATCAAGGGCAGTTTCTTCCAGCTTTTGCTCTGTTGCATCTTGTTGTGGGTCTTCTGCATCTTCCTTGCCTTCACTAACTACAGATGACTCTGCCTTTATTGCAGGGTCATTTTCCTCATCTACATCCTGTTCATCATCTATACATACACATTCCTCATCAAGAACATTAGCAGTACGCATAGATGACTCAGATTCATCAAAAGAAACATGAACTGACTCTTCTAGAGTTTGTGTTTCCTTGTTGAATACTATAAAGGCTTTGCTGCATGTGGAATACCATAGAAATATTCCCTCATTTGTTTTAGGGTCAAATTTCCCTAAGTGTTGTTTATCATTATTATGAACATAACATTTGGTGTCTTTCCTTTCCATATTTTATATGGTGTCTTGTTGTGCTGTTTGTTTATGAGACATCTATTTTGCATATAACAGACAGTGTTTACTGCTTCAGCCCAGAAGCTCTTTAAAAGGACTGCATCAGAGAGCATTGTTCGGGATGCCTCAACGAGGGTTCTATTTTTCCTTTCTGCAACACCATTTTGTTATGGTGTTCTAGGTGCAGAAAAGTTATGCTTGATGCCATGATCATCATAGTATTTGTCAACCCCTGATTGATCAAATTCTGTGCCATGATCACTCCTAATTGTTACCACCTCTAAACCCTTTTAATTGTTATCAAATTCTATGCCATGATCACTCCCATGGATATTGTCCTGTGATCAGTGCATTTTGCAGATCCAGAGACTTACCATTCCATGCATCCACTTGGGCTTGAAGCTCAGCATTTTTCTTGGTGAGTGAGTCCACCATCTCAGTGAGAAGTTTAACCTTTCCCTCTGATTCATTGAGTTTGTTGTCTACCCCAATTAATTGACATTCTAGGTCGTTAATTTCTTGATAGGCAAGATTGTAATTCTCTTTGAGATTTACGATCAACTCAATGTTACCTTTATTCTCTCTTGAGAGAGCAATAAATCTTCCTAAGGTCTCTTGAAGTGCTTCTTTTAGTTCCTCAGGTGAGGCATCAAAGTCAGAGAGGTCAAATACCGTCTTGCTGACATCAGACTTGGCCATGAGGCACAATTGAGTATTGGAGATCGTTTCTTCATCATCTGAATCTATGTCACTCCAAGTCTTTGCAGTATAGACTATTGCCTTCTCCTTTTTGTTAAAGGTTCATGTGGCAGTCATCTGCTTTGTGCAACAAAGTGCCCTGGTTTGCCACAGTTGTAGCAAACATCCCTGTCTGCTTTCTTTGTTTTGCTGACACTTAGTTACTTCAGGTTTTTCTTCTTGAACAGCTTTCTGAATTTTCTCTCCATGAGTGCGGGATCTTCAGTCATGCTTTCATTGCTTGCAAACGAGGTACTATAACTCTCCTCGTTTGCCATGGACTTTAGGATCTTCTCCAGTGTCTTCTTTCTGGCTTCATCAATCTGCCTCTTCTTCTCTACCTCCAGATTGTAGGTGAGCAGTACGCCATAGAGTTATGCCAATGACATCTTGGCAAGGTCTCTCGATTCTCTGATGGCGGTTGTCTTGGTCCCCTAGGCCTCTCCAAGAGATCTCATAAATTTAAGGTTCGCCTCCTTGTTATCGAAGGTTTTGCCTAAAGTTTTGAGATTGTTTATGAGAACATTGAATCTTTCATAAAAACTTGCAAGATTCTCATCAGCTCTCATTGAAACCTAGTCGTACTGCTGCATGAGAACGTCCTACTTGTTTTTTCGGATTTTGTTCGTGCCCTCATTCCTCAGCAGTAAAGCCTCCCATGCCTCCTTTGCAGTGGTGGTGTGTACAACGATTTCAAACATATCATCATCAAGTGCCTTGTAGATCTGATTTTTGGTTCTTCTATCCACCAGTACTAGATCCCAGTCGTCTCTTATCCATAGAGACTTGGGCTTGTCAACTTCTTGGGTGGAATCCATTGGATCTGGCATCTTTGGAACATGAGGACCTTCTGTGATAATGTCATACATCCTTTCATCAATTGAGTCAAGATGAGCCAGCATTCTGAGTTTCCAATGGTTGAACTTGTCAACGGAGCAGGAAGATTACTCTCCAATGTTTGGACACTTTGGTAGCTTAGGAGGAGCCATGGTTGAATCTACATAATAATAAACTTTAGCTTTGAAAAGCTTGTCTCCTTGGACCTTTTGAGATCTAGCTAACAATTTAGAAATGAAGAACAATGCAGAAATATAAATGACACATGATTTATACTGGTTCAGACACCTGTTACCAGCAAGTAACAAGAGCTTAGTCCAATCTTCCCTTGGTGACCAGTGTAGCCAAGCCAAGAGGAGGTTCACTATCTTTTTTTTTTTTTTTTGTGGCTTACAAGAAAACCTCTTTACAACAAGACTCTTCTTGGTAAAGGATGAAGAACCTAGATCTTGCAGTGCTGTACTGTAGTTGATGTTCTTCACTTGTAGACTACTGAACCGTCTTCAAAAATCCTAAATCTTCAATTTAGATTGTGCACGACGAGTCTCTAAGGCTTTTCTTTCTTTGAAAGCTCTCAAATGAGGTTCAAAGTTTTCTCAAACTCGTCAACCTTTGCTCCTATGCACTGTCTTCCCTATATAAGCTCAGTGAACCAGAACCCGTGACTATACAATCTGATAATGACAGCTTTTCCCTCTACTGCATTAGACTGACCTGGCTTCACCTTTACTGATCCTGTACACATTACCATTGCCTCAACTTCTTTTTTTTACCCCTTTCTTGTTCCTTTCCATTCCAGCACAACTTATATTGCACCCAGACTTATCCACCAGGTCTTCTATACGCCTCTGTTGCACAGCCTCTGCTGCAGACTCTGCTGCTAACCTTTGCTGCACCCTCGGTTGCATGAGCTCTGCTGTACAGTCTTCATTTTCAGCCTTTCTGCAACTTCACTTGCACCAAATACTGCAGCCAGTCTGCTGCAACTTAGCTCCCACTCAACAGCTTTCAGAGCTCATCTGCTCAGCCTACTGGAGTAGCCTGGTCTGCATCCAACACTACGCTCAGTCTTTTATAATTCAGCTTATATATTTGCACTGCGATATGGCTCATGATGTGTATTAAATCACACATCATTTCGTTATTCTAAACGTTCGTTTTATTCCTTTTGTATTGTCTAAATTACATTTTTAGTGTCGTTTTATCTTGGAATCTTGGTACTGCTGTGCATTGGCTTGGAATTTGAAGCAAAAATGAAGAAGAATGAAGAGAATGACAATCCACGAACTCGAAAAGCCACATTTCACGTTTCATCATCATTACACGTGCTTCGAGTGTTTTTACGGCAATGTTTCACCATGATTAGCTAGATTAGCATGTTTAGATACCATGTATAAGTTTTGGGAATTTTTGGACGTCATTTGGTATTTTTAGTTTTAGTTTTAGGATAATAGGTACCCTTGTCGCGGGCACGACAGCCTGTCGCGGGCGCGACACCTGCCGTCGCGGGTGCGACGTGAAATTTTCCAGAAAATCCAAGTTTTAAGCCAGTCGCGGGGGCGGCAAACCAGGTCGCGCCCGCGACGATATGCCAGGTGTAGGATATTGAGTTTCAGCTGTCAGATCAATTCGGTTAGTACCCCTCGCCTATAAATACCCTTCCTAGGGTTAAATGAAGCATAGAACAGCAGGGTAGATGCTCAGGGAGGCAGAGATGGCTGAGAGGACAAAAGACGAAGGAAAGACGGGTTTTTGGAGAAGGGATTGACATAGTTTTGGTCCGCAACGCTTAGGGGATTCATTGGATCTGTTTTGGAACGCTTCAAACATTGTATAGTTTTTGTTCTTTAGTTGCCTAACTGATCAGAATGTTTATATGCTTTGTTATAATCAATTCCATGTCTTATTCTTTGAATAT
>JAOVYX010018150.1:0-20705 GCA_035668315.1 Drosera spatulata | reverse complement strand
CACTGGTGTCTTATATACCTTTGATACATTTACAATTTAGGTACGATAAGTTAATTCATAATATATAATATGAAATTCTATTAATGAAATATTAATGAAATTTAAATTTTATTACACATTTCGACGTATTTTTCCCAAACAATCTTAAACATAATATCGTATAATTAAAATTTTTTAAATGTACTACGACGGATCCATCGCACAACACTTAGGAAAAATTTGGGAAAAAAAGTTTGCATAAAGTGTTATTTTGAGATGGAATCCGTCGCATAAACTTAATTCGCTGTTAATATTTTTTCATAATTTTGGGCTATGCATGTGTGCGACGGAATCCGTCGTAGTTTTGTTACAGGTTTGCGATGGATCTTGACTTTCCATCATAATTTTGTTTCTTTTAATTTTCTTTTTCCCATATATTTTTTTGCGACGGATCCGTCGCAGTATACAATATTTTGCGACGAAAAGAATCCGTCGTAATTGTTTACCGTTGTAAAATCGCCTTTTTTTGTAGTGGTGTTTCATGTCCACAAATCAATTTCAATGAGTCTTTCTATCCGTAATAGTTCGATTCCTATATGTATCAGTGGAACAACTGGAAATTAAGGTACTGTACATTAAAAGAAAGCAATAATTTTTCTCACTGTGATAGATTTTATCAAAAATAAAAATAAAAAATAATTTATCACGTTCAATGTACATCAATCTACATAGATAAATTAATAGTATTTTCTTAATTTTATCTTTATTCATTCCGGGCAGCGTATGAAACAGTATTCCAATACTAATATAAGAAACAGTTTCGCACAGCAGACATATTTATGTGCGTTGAATTTTCATGGAATTTGTCTAAGAAAAAAAATAATTTCTTATGAGGAAAAATAAATCAATGTTTTTTTTTATAAATTGCTAAATCAGTGTATTTTAGAAGATCACTATTCAAATTAATTTTTTTACGTAGAAGATCACTATTCAAATTTCATAAGTATTTTTCACATATTTGTCCATTATTGAAAAAGATAACAAATCTTCCAAAAAGACAAAAACACATATCTTCATTATTTGAGGTGCAAGAATTTTACATAGAAGTATGACTCTATAGAGAACTGACCTTGAACTCTTGTATTGATTCTTCACTAGACGTTGCAAGATGAGAAATAAAAAGGATTACTTTTTAATCATGGTTATGGGGTTGAAACCAATAGATAAGCGCATGAAACCATCCTTGCCATCATGGTTCTTCCAGACAAGAATGACCTTGAACTGCATTATGGTCGGGCTCCATAACGTTTGCAAACAAATTCATCGATGAAATGACGAGGAGGAGTTCCGTGTCTGAGAAGACCTAATGGAGAAATAACATACCTTATAATAAATGATAAATCATGAATCATGTAACAATGCATGTAGTGAGTTAGCTATAAAAGAAAGAAGACGTGCATCATTTTGAATCAAGTTCTTCCCTTGAAAATCAAGAGCAATAAAGAGAATAAAAAGATAAACTGAAACCTTGGTATAATAAGAAGATTAGCCAATAATAATTTTGTTTTCTTTGAGCACTTCTAAGCTATCAAAGTGGTATCAGAGTTAGCATGATCCCGGTGTTCCTAAGAGATGGTGAACCTGATCCAACCTCAAATTCTAAAGCTGACGAAGTCAAATTATGATAATTGGAGCATACAAATAAAGATGTTGTTTGGTTCCCAAGATCTGTGGCAGCACGTAAAAGGTGGTTATGATGATCCAGAGACGCAGGCTATGTAGATCAAACGCTCAAAGGACTGAGCTAAAAAAGACACGAAAGAAAGACAAGAAGGTGTTGTCTTGATCTACCAAGGAGTAGACGAGCCGGGCTTTGAGAAAATTTCTGATGCAGAATCTTCTAAAATAGCATAGGAGGTTTTGAAGAACTCCTACCAAGGTGCAGACAAAGCTAAGAAGGTACGCCTCCAAACATTGCGAGCGGAGTTCGAAAACTTCAAGATGCAAAATGGAGAAACGATTTGTGATTACTTTAGCCGTGTCCAAACGGTTACTAATCAGATGAAAAGAAATGGGAAGACTCTGGACGATGTTAGAATAATGGAGAAGATCTTGAAATTCTTGACTTCTAAATTCGATTACATTGTGGTGACGATCGAAGAGTCAAAGGATCTCTTGACTATCTTCACTGAAGAGTTACAAGGTTCTTTGCAGGCAAATGAGCAAAGAATTAATGATCAAGAATCAAGATGATAATCTGGAGGAACCACTCCAAAGTTACCTAAACGTTCGAGGCGATGGATAACAAGGTCGAGGTCGAGGATGAAAAGGAAGAGGAGGCTTCATAGGTAACTCTAGAGGATGTGGAAAACAATCTTTCCAAAGAGGTGATGAAGAACAAGATCATGTGATTGATCGAGAGCAATCAAGTTCCCCAGGAAGAGCCCGAAGAATGCGAGGACAAGGTCGTGGAAGATACAATCAAGGATATCGATCGTAGATCCAATGCTACAGTTGTGATAGATATGGCCACTACAGTTATGACTGTCAAAGCAAATCAGACAACCATATAGCACAAAAGAACAACTTTGTAGCAGATGACCAGACAGATGATTCCACGGTTCTCTTGATTTGCAAGGGAAATGAAACCAAGAACCAAAAATATTTGGTTCTTAGATTCGAGAGCAAGCAATCACGTATGCGAGATCAAGGAGAATTTCACAGAGTTAGACGAATCAGTTGCTGGTGAGGTCACTTTTGGTGATCATTCGAGGACCAACATTGAAGGGAAAGAAAACATCCTAATCCAGACAAAAGCTAAAGATCAGAGATACATCTCCAATGTCCATTATGTTCCTGCCTTGAAAACAAATATTCTCAGTTTAGGGAAATTACTGAAAAGAAAGTATGAGATCTTGATGAAAAATCTCACTCTTACCATCACAATCAAGGGTACAATGATAGCCAGAGTCACAATATCTAGAAATAGACTATTCACCTTAAACATCACCATTGCTTCTGTTAATTGTCTCAAGTCAATCATCAAGAATGAGTTCTGGCTCTAGCACTTGAGATTGAGACTTCTAGGATTCGGTGGTCTTAATCTTCTCTGGACGGAGAACATGGTAAAGGGGCTGCCCAAGATTGACCATCAACATCAGTTATGCGAAGGCTGTAAGAAAATCCAAGAGGAATGGAGAAAATGCTGGATGTATTTCTTAAAGCAGAAATCAGAAGCAATGGAGAAACTCAAAGAATTCAAGGAGATGATAGAGAAGCAAACCAGCCACTATTTGAAGGTGCTCCAATCAGATCGAGAAGGAATACAACTCAAAGGAGTTTCAAGAATTTTGCAAGAAGAATGGGTTCATTTATCAACTCATAGCAACCCACACAACACAACAAAACGACATTACAGAGGGGAAGAATCGCAGTATTCTAAACAGGGCAAGAAGCATAATGAAGTGTAAGTACTTCTCGAAGACGTTTTGGACCAAAGCTGTTGATTGTGATGTTTATCTGCTGAACAAGTGTCCAACCAAGAGCATCAAGTTTAAGACACCGCTGGAGATGTGGAGTGGTCTAAAGCCAAGCGCCAATCATTTGAAGGTATTCAGGTGCATTTTACATGCACATGTTCCGAAGCATAGAAGAAAGAAACTAGATGATCGAGATGAGAAATACATCTTCGCCGGATATGATAGGAGAATGAAGGCGTACAAGTTGTATAATCCTGTCACCAAGAAGTTGATTATCTCAAGAGACGTCAAGTTTGATGAAGAAGACTATTGGCATTGGAGTGATGAGGAGAAGAAGAAAGGAATGTTTTTTAAAACAGAAGATGAGAGCCTTGAAGAAGCCCAAGATAAACGGCCCAGAGTTCGGCAGCTAGTCCAGCTCCATCACCAGCTATCTCGTCACCTTTGCCATTACAAACAGCCTCAACTTCCAGCTCAAGTGAAGACATCTCTTCAGAGGGAGCACTTCGAAAGATGAGAAGTTTCAGAGATTTATATGAAGAGACAAAGCCTATTGAAATTATGAAGGATTACTCGCTATTCTGCTTGATGGTCGAATGTGTGATCCTGTCACTTACAAGGAAGCCACACATGAAGCAAAGTGGATAAATGTGATGGATAAAGAGATCGATGCAATAAAAAGGAATAGCACGTGAGAGCTAACAACACTACATAAAGGACACAAACCCATTGTAGTTAAAGGGAAGTACAAGACGAAAACCAACCAAGAAGACAAGGTGGAGAAGCATAAGGCCATGCTGGTCGCAAAGGGGTATATACAGCAAGAAGGGATCGACTATGAAGAAGTTTTTGCTCCTGTAGCAAGGATGGACATGATTAAGCTGATCATTGTATTAGCAACACAGTATAAATGAAAGATTTATCAAATGGACGTGAAGTCTACATTTTTGAATGGCTACTTAGAGTAAGAAGTCTATACAATAGCCACAAGGTTACGAGAAGAAAGGCCAAGAAGACAAGGTGTACAGGTTGAAGAATGCACTATACAGTTTAAAGCAAGCACCAAGAGCATGGAATACAAGGATCGATGCAGACTTCGAGAAGAATGGGTTCAAAAAGAGTCCTCATGAGCAATCTCTACACAACAAGAAGAGCGGAGAAGATATTAAGATCAAATGTCTCTACGTGAACGATATGATCTTCACCGACAACAGCCCGAAGATGTTCAAAAATTTCAAGAAGTCCATGATGACAGAGTTGAGATGACGGACATAGGTGAGATATCCTATTTTCTTGGCATGGAGGTGGAGGTGAAGCAGTTAGATGAAAGTATATTCATTCGCCAAGAAAGGTATGTTGATCAGATACTTAAGCAGTTCAACATGAGCGACTGTAATCCTGCCTGTACCCCTGCTGAGACTACACTGAAGCTGCGTCGTGATTCATCAGGAAGTCCCGTGGATTCCACCTTGTTCTAGGGTCTTGTTGGGAGTCTACGATACTTAATCATTCACCAAGAAGTCCCGTGGACATTATGTATGCTGTTGGACTGGTGAGTAGATACATGGCGGAGGCGAAGCAAGAGCATTTCAAGACGGCCAAAAGAATTCTCAGACTTGTCAAAGAAACCATCGAGGAAGGACTTCTCTATACAGAGACGAAGGATCCAAGATTGATTGCCGACACAAATAGTGACTATGGAGGTGATCTTGGTGAGAGAAAGAGCACCTCAGGTTATGTCTTCTATTTTGGGTCAGTTGCATTTTCTTTGTCATCAAAGAAGCAATCGATGGTTACCCCTACTTTTGAAGCTGAATAAATTGCTACAGCGAGTTATACTTGTCAAGCTATTTGGTTGAGAAACTTGATGGAGGAGCTGAACGTTTAACAAGAGGAACATACAGTTCTGTTTATCGACAATAAGTCTACAATAGAGCTTGCTAAGATCAAGTGGCGCATGAAAAGAGCAAGCATATTGAAACTCGGTTCCATTTTCTGCGAGACCAGGTGAAAAGAAAGAGAGTGAAACCCGTTTACTACAGTACAGAAGAACAAGTTGCAAACATCTTCACGAAGTCATTAAAGGCTACTGTGTTCAAGAAGCTCAAGACCAAGCTCGATGATGAGTATAAATACTTATACTTTTATAAGCTAATTTCTTTTGTTTAATGTAATTTAAGTCTTTTTTTTTTTTGTTTTAGTTTATTTTGTATCTTGGATGTCGTTACTGCACTTTCTATGATTTATATGCAGATATGACCTTATGAAGAGAGGTTTTGATGTTCCAGGGAAATGAAGCTATGTGTTTGAAATGATTATAGAGATTTTGAAGACTTTTGAAGATAATTGGATGCGAACGGATAAAGTTTATGATGAAATTTTGAGTTATGAAGATGTTCTCATGTATATGAAGAGATTTGTCGTTGTTTCGAATCGTTTTGTAGTTGTTTTGATGATTATATGAAGTGTCACGACTAATCCAAGCTTAATCACGATCATTACAGAAACAAAGAAAAAAAAAAAAAGAACAACCAGAGCAGTTTTTACCTTGACGGCCTTTAGTTTTCATCCAGAGACGAACCAACACGATGGTCACAATTGTGACCAGGCCCGTCACGATCGTGACGAGGTTATAACCGAAAGATAGTTAGAGATTTCAATGTGATTTTCTCCAGATTTCTTAGGTTTTCATATTTTTCTATAAATACACTATGTTATGGTCATTTCAATAATCTAGTCTTCGTTCGTAGCCTTCTTTTGTAGGATTTACGTTGATCACAAACACCTTTATTCTTCAATAGAGTTGCTCGGATTTGATTTTCGAAGTTGTTTAGCCTTGGATTATTGTTCTCAAGACCTTATTCATTGGTTTGTAAACTACCTTGTTGGTTATTTATGCACATTAGTCATTTGATTCAATTTATATTGGTTATGATAATTCTATTGCATATTTATCCATGTATGTGTTGCTTTGCAATTCAATGAGTGAGTAATTTGTTAATAGGGAGTAATCATAATGACACAAAGCTAAAGGATTACAAGATTTGTTTTATTTAATTATTGAATTTGATTTATTTTACATGAATGATGTCAAATATTAGAGCTTTATCATAGTTCATTAGATTGTCCACCTAAATGACTTTGTACATTGATTATAACATGGTTAGCTTATGAATACCTTTAAATTGATTACTTAGATGTGTTGATAGGTTGATCTATCTAATGATTCAATCTATGTTGGTCATATTAAGTAACAACTAGATAAGTTATAGACTGACAGGAATATGCAATCCCTCCATTTGTATAGAAATTGATGAACAAAACTTAAGAGTCAAACCATGATGTAGTTAGTGTACTTAGGCTGAAAATCAGGTTTCCAGTCTAGGTTTGATGTCGAAGAGTAGACGGTCATAGATGGAGAGCATTGTAGGCCACCATATGTAGACTACTATAGGGAGATTTTGGCAAAGCAATCAAGACATACATGGACAGCAAAAGACCTACAAATGTTTCAGGATTTAGGATTAATCTTGTTACAAGAGCCAACACAGCAATGTAGAAAAGGTTACAGCATTGCTGGGTGCAGACGAGGTTGCAGCAGTGACAGGTTGCATACGAGGTCTCAGGGATACTGGGTGCAGATAAGTTATGGCAGACTAAGTGCAGTAGAGCTGATTGCAAGGTTAGACAAGGATCAAAGGATTGGTCAAATTGAAGATTTGAGGTATGGAGAATCAGTACTAGGATCAAAAAAGCTGAAGCAAGTCTGTCAACATCAGTGATGGGTCGCTGTGAACAAACAGACAAAACTGTTTATATCTGAACAGTATAGTCACGGGTTCTCATCCCCTCAGCCTATAAAAAGGGATCAAAGGAGCTCAAAGTGATTGATGATGATATTTTGAACATTCTAAGGAAAAAGAAAAATCAGAAATCATTTTGCAATCGTCCGAGTGAGCTGAAACTAAGAATCAGGAAGAAGGGGGTTCAATAATCTGCACTAAAAAACAAGAAACTGCAGTAAAGGCTAAAGAATGATCTATGCAAGGATCTAGGTTCTTAACCTTTAGCAATTTATGAACTTGTAAAGGGGTTTTCCTTATAAACAAAAAACAAAAAGATAGTAAACTCACCTCTTATCTTGACTACACTGGTAACCAAGGGAAGACTTGACTAAACTTTCGTTGATCAGTTGATAACGAGTATTTGAACCAGTATAAAATCTTGTTTCCTTACCTTTCTTTGTATTGCTTTGCATATTAAAACTGTTAGAAATAACTTAAAGAGTGCCAAGAGACGAGCTTTGAAAGCATAAGTCTTCGCAGCAGACACATCCTATAGTCTGCAAGAACAATTAGTCCATATTAGTTAAACACTCTACTGCCTTATATCAAAAAAGTTTTAAAACAACCTATTCACTCCCCCCCTCTCCCCCCTCCTAGATTGTACCTCTGGGAGTTACAATTGGTATCAGAGCCTGACTTTTCAGACTTATCAATTTTTGGAAAGAAAAGGTCATTTCTTTTGATATAAGCCTGTAAAGAAGTTACTAACTATTTATTTTGTAAAGTAAACATGCCTCCTCCAAAGCTAGCCAAGTGTACTAACAGATCCAGTTGATGCATCAAGGAAAGTGGACAAAGCCAAGTCTCTTTGGACAAAGAAGGACTGAGACTTGGTGTTGGTTGATGGAAAGGCCAAAAAACAGATCTTCAAAGCCCTTGACGATGACATGTTTGAGATAGTGGTTCACACAATCACTGCAAAAGAAGCTTGGGACGCCCTACTGCTCAGGAACGAAGGAACAAATGAGATCAAAAAGAACAAGAAGGATATTCTCATGCAACAGTATGACTGCGTGTCAATAAGACCCGATGAAAATCTGACTAGTTTGAATGAGAGATTTAATGTGTTGATCAACAATCTCAAAAGTCTAGGGAAGACTTTTGATTACAAAGAAATCAACTTGAAATTTTTGAGATCCCTTGGTGAAATATGGGGAACAAATACCACAAAAATAAGGGAGTCCAGGGATCTTGCAAAAATATCCCTTGCATAACTGTATGGAGTTCTGCACGCCTACAATCTTGAAGTGGAGCAAAAAAAGCAAATCGATGAGGCTAAAAAGAAGACTCTGGCCTTCAAAGCACAAGAAAAAATTCTGAGATCTATAACAGAGGAAACAGTAGTGATACCTCGTCTGCAAGTGAACAAGCATTTTCAGAGGAACTTGCACTAATGGGCAAGAAATTCAGAAAGCTGTTCAAAAAGAAAAATATCAAGAAGAACTTCTCAAGCAAGGCCAAAGAAGTAGAAAAGGAGGTCTGCTACAACTGTGAAAAGCCTGGACACTTTGCTGCACAATGCGCACGACCAGCACACAGGAATTGTCTGCACAAAGAAACAAGAAAGAATACAGCAAAGAGAACTCTAGAAGAAAAAAAAAAAAGGCAATTAGCAAGGCCTATGCTACGAAGACATGGAGTGAGACAGACTCAGATGATGAGGAAACAATTTCAAACGCACAGCTTTGTCTCATTGCAAGGAGTGAAAAACAAAAGGTATTTGATCTCTCAAACTCAGATGCCACTCTAGATAAACTAAAGGAGGCTTTTCAAGAGATCTCTGAAAACTTTATTGTCCTTTCAAAGAAAAATAAAGACAACCTCGTATTGATTACAAATCTCAAAGAAAATTGCAATCTGGCCTATGAAGAAATTGACAATAAGTCAAATGACTTGATAGTGGTCCAAAATGAATTAAAGGAATCAGATGAGAAGGTAAAACTTCTCACTGTAGTAGTGAAAACACTCACAAAAAAAAAAAAATCCTGAGCTACAGGCTCAGGTAGACACACGAAATGAAAAAACCCTGGATTTGCAGAAGATGCTAATCATGGGTCAATCCTCATATGATCGATTAGGACTGGGATACAAAAGTTGGATGAGTGATGCTACACACTCAAAAGCAAACAATATCCCTCCAGCTAGCAAAGAAGAGGTAAAACAAACCTCTGTGAAAATATTACAGAAGGATAAAACCTCTACTGCACAAGGAAAGCATAACAGTAAAATTTCTGCTACTCAACCCAAAAATGTTGAGCCTTTGGGCAAAACAACAGCACAAGCAAGTGCAAAACACCACAAAGTGCACATTGTCAAAGGTAATAAGACAAAAGTCCATTATGAAACTGACAAGAGGTCACATAAATCTCAGTAGGCACTAAATTACTCAGTATGGAATAAAATTTCTAATACTGCATGGAGAAGACCATATTTAAAACCTTACTGCACATGCAGAATGCAACAGAGGAAATGGAAAAATTCAAGCATACTACCTAGAGTAGTGAGACCAAGGATTTAGTGCTATAACTGTGACAAACCCAGTCGCAAAGTATTTAACTACTGTATACCACAAAAGAAAATTATTCAAGTGTAGATGCCCAAAACTAACAAGTAAGGACCCATGTTTATGGATACCATGTACAAGACTTCATCCCTTTATTCGGGAACAACAAGATGGGGCATGGTACTTGGACAGTGGATGTTCAGGACACATGACAGGGGACAAAAGCCTACTAAGAGAATATAGAAAATAAGTAGGACCTCTAGTCATCTTTGGAGGAGGCAAGACAGGTAAAACTAAAGGTTATGGAACCCTTGACACATGGTCCCTAATCTTTAGAAATGTAGCTTATCTTAAAGGATTAGAACACAACCTGCTATCTATTAGTCAATTATGTGATAAGAATTATGATGTTTTCTTTACTCATGATTCATTTCAAGTAAAAGATAAAGTCACCAAAGAAGTCAAATTGATAGAATATAGAAAAGGGAACATCTATGCAGTAGACTTTAATTTATCTCAGTCTGCACAAATTACATGTTTCTATACAAGATGCAAAAGATATAAATTGGCTGTGGCATAAAAGACTAACACATCTAAATTTCAAAACTATAGCTAAGCTATCCTCATAAAACCTGGTAAAAGGACTTCTTCAAATCAAGTTTAAGAAGGATAAGCTGTGTAAGTCATGCTAAGAAGGCAAGCAGACTGGAGTAAGTTTTAAACCGATAAACTCATCAGAAATAGCTAGAGTTCTCGAACGACTTCACATGGATCTTTTTGGTCCAGTAAAAATAAAGAGCTTAAATAGAAAAAAATATACCCTAATTATAGTAGATGACTACTCAAATATACATGGGTGATATTTTTCCACAAAAAGAGTGAAACTTATACTCTGCTAATTAGGTTTTTGAGACAAGTGCAAAATGAAAAAGAAACTGAGATAGTCACAATCAGAAGTGATAATACTGAATTTGATCACGCATGTGTCAACAATTACTATGATGATCATCGTATAAGACAACTTCTCTGCACCGAGGACACCACAGCAAAATGGTGTAGCAGAGAGAAAAAATAGGATACTCATAGAAGCAGGCATAACAATGCTTGCTGATGCAGACCAACCCACAAATTTCTGGGCTGAAGTAGTAAACACTGCCTAATCTGTTCTAAATAGGTGTCTTATACATTAGTTACATAAGAAAACTCCCTATGAGTTGTGGAAAGGAAAGATACCAAGTGTCAAGTACTTTCATATATTTAGATGCAAATGTTACATTCACAACAATGATAAATACCACATAGGAAAATTTGATCCTAAGACAGATAAGGGAATGTTTCTAGGATATTCCACAACTACCAAAGCTTTCAGAGTCTATAATAAGAAAACACAAACAGTTGAGAAATCAGTTCGCGTTTCCTTTGATGAATCTGAAGCATCCATTCGTACTGCTAATGTCTTTGATGAGAAATGTGCATGCATAAATGATGAATAGGATGCAGACAAGGACTCTGATATTACAGTAAATGATGAGCAATCTGCAAACACATAAGAAAACATCACTGCAGTAGAGGCAGAGCAGCCTACAAAACAATAACAACAACTGGAGGAGATTATCCTTGATCAACATGAATACAAAAGAAGGTGGATCAAGGCACGTTATAACGCCCCGATTTTTCATAAAAAATTAAGACATAATAATACAATGACGTCACTGTCGCTGAGTCCCAACATCCCACTTAGGTAAAAATTACTTGATCAATTTAGGTATAAAAATAAATAAAATCCACTTAGACATAAATCAATAATGTTATCAAATACAGCGGAAACTTCTCATTTATTACATATTTTACTTAGTTCATAATCTATAATACAATAGATGCATATTAGCACCATAACCTATATCACATCTGTCCGTCGTCTCTAGCTCCTGAAAACCCATAGAAGAGAAAGACACAGAAAAATAGTAACCGTGAGCCATATGAGCTCAATAACATATCGGTCCCCTTACCGGGGGTTACATGAGAGAAGATGATAAGAAAAAAAGAAAAAAGAAAAATGACCACTTAGATCATTTGATCTAGTACTCTGGAACTTAGTATACCAATCCGACATTCATAATTATCATCTCAAAAACACAGTGAACACAGACAATAGATACCCTCAGTGTTATAATTGTGTCCTTGACGAGACTTATTCAATTTCATCTTATCAAGCTTATTCAGCTTTAGCAAAAAGGAAATCCGCAAAAGGGGATTAGCCAAATCGGAGCCTAGGATTTTTTACAGTGAGTTTCCCTCATACCAAAACGACCTCACAACGTCGATAAAAGAATATCACACCATGTCACTGTATAACATAAACGACAGACACAACGCTCTTTGTGTTTTATACTACGGAGTTATCTCACCAATTATGGAATTACACTCCTTTGACTCACTCATCCTCATTATATGGTAAACAACGCATAACGTACACCATGCAACAACACTCTACAGCACTCAATATTTAACACAGAAAACATAGAAGTTACAGTCAATATTTTACGTCAGCCATATTTAATGACTACGTCCAAGATTTCAATGCATGTTATTATACTCACGGTATAATAATATGTATCACCAGACACAATAAATCTTACCGTTATCTTCTTATTTCAACTTCCTCACACACACGCTCAGCTTGTCCTTTAAGTCTCAACGAGCGGAATCTCCAGGTCGTATAACATGATAGGATTCACATATTAATACATTTATATGTTCGCGTTACGGAGTTAAACATATTTGTTCGTACTTCGTGAAAAACCGTCATATTAATATTATAAGATGATGTTGAGCTTTTTATAATCCTTTGATACTTATTTTGATTGTACATGATGATGATTTTTTAATTGAATATCATTAGTGTTATTTGTGAATGTTTGGAGTTATTTTGGGGTCAAAACGATCATTCTCAGTCCAAAAGGTTCTGAGATGGCATCCGACCTCTGGGACGGGCATCCCAACCTCTAGAACGGGTGTCCCGATCTCTGGAACGGACATCCTGGCCTCTGGAACGGGTGTATTAGATTCTGTTCAACATGACCTTTTGATGTATTTAAATCTATAACTTCTTGTGTACAACTTCAAAAAAAATTTCGTAAAATTGTACATAAACTAAACTCCATAATTTTTCTGGTGAATTAAAGCTTCCATCATAAAACCTTACCAATAACAGCAGTTAATTAGTTTAAGTTTATATTTTCTGCTAGTTCGGATAGTTTGACCTTACTTTACTAATTAGCTCATAACTCTCTACATATAACTCCAAATAATTATTGGTAAACTTTTCTCAAAACTAGACTTCCATACCTTTCCATTGATATAAGGCTTGTCTTTTAAAACCTACTATATAATTTCATATCAAGCCACAAAGTCTTCCCTGTAACCAATTTTTTTTATAGGTTGATATATTCGTATATTTTGAATTTATATCTTAAAATTCACAACTCCAAATCATGATTTATTAACTTCATTAGAAAGTAGACATGTGAGAATTCAACATATATTGATTTCAGAATTTATCAAAGAGTCTATAATTTTTCATGAAATTTCTAATCAAAACAATCACTTTCTCTTATTAACGATGAAAGATCCTTGCTATACTCGCCTTACCACCTATCTTCTCCTCAAGCTTCTCCTTCTTCTCTTCTCTTGCATAACTCTAATCTTGAATGGTGAGGAGTGTTATGTTTTGTGTTTGTAAGAGATTTTCAAGAAGAAGAGAGCTTGAATATATAGAAAATTAAATTAATTAAAATAGTTTAAGTGGATAATTAGTGGGTACTTATTGGATAATTGATGGGTATTAATTTAATTTAGATGGGGTAGAAATTGACATAAAGAAAAACAAACGCTAAAATTGGGTTTAGGTCATTTTCATTTATATTTTGAATTCTTTCCTCATTATATCGTCAAACAAGCCTTTTAACCCTGCAAAATTAATTATAGTGTTTGATAATTTATTATTCACGTTAATTATCGTGAAATTAAATTTTATGAAAATTTTCAAGTCCTTACCCACATACATAAGATGTCATCATTGGAAACAAAAATGCACCAGTGAAGACTAGAAGAGCAACCACCAAAGAATGCCTGTCTGCATGTTTCATATCAGAAATAGAGTTAAAGACAATAGATGAAGCTATGAATGATCCAAACTGGATTGATGCCATGCAGATAAAATTGAATGAATTTCAGAGAAATGAAGTGTGGTATCTGGAGTCTAGACCCAAAAATTATCCAGTTGTTGGCTGTAAGTGGGTGTTCAGAAATAAGATTGATGAGGATGGAATAATTATTAGAAACAAGACGAGGTTAGTGGCAAAAGGTTACTCTGAAGAAGAAGAGATTAACTTTGATCAAACCTTTTCTCTTGTTGCAAGACTGAAAGCTATAAGAATGTTCCTTGCCTATGATGCACACCAAGGATTTAAAGTCTATCAGAGTGATGTGAAGAGTGTCTTTCTAAATGGAAACCTGCAAGAAAAGGTTTGTGTTGAACAGCCTCCTGGATTTGAGGACTTTGAACATCCAAATCATGTCTATAGCTTAAACGAAGCCTTAAATGGTTTAAAACAAGCTCCAAGGACATGGTATGAACCCTCTCAATGTTTCTTTGTGATAATGATTTTCAGAGAAGAAAAGTAGATATCACCCTATTTCTTAAGAAGCATACACTCTTAGTGCAAATCTATGTAGATGTATTATGTTTGGTTGCAGTAATGATAAGCTATGTGAAAGATTCGCTGTCCTAATGAAATCAAAATTCCAAATAAGTCTAATGGGAGAGATGAATTACTTTCTAGGTCTTCAGGTTCAACAACTAAATAATGAAATATTTATAAGTCAGGCTAAATACTTGAAGAATATAATCAAGAAATATGGCCTAAAAAATACAACTCATATGAAAACTCCTATGAGCTCAACTGCAAAAATTGATAAGGATGAGAGTGGAAAAGGAATAAATCAAATAATGTATAGGGACATAATAGGATCACTTTTATATCTAACTGCAAGAAGACCAAATATCCTATACTCAGTCTGCCTCTATGTCAGATATCAATCTGATCCCAAAGAATCCCATTACATTGCGGTAAAGAGCATCCATAGATATCTCAAGGGAACTCCAAATCTGGGTGTTTGGTATCCTAGAGAATCAGATTTCATACTAACAGGCTATTCAGATGCAAACTTCGCAGGCTTCAGGGTTGACAGAAAAGCACAAGTGGAACATGCCAATTTCTTGGTGCAAGACTGATATCATGGTTTAGCAAGAAGCAAATCACTGTCTCAACCTCTACAGTAGAAGCAGAGTACATAGCTGCAGGAAACTGTGTTACACAAGTATTACGGATGAGGTCACAACTTGCAGATTATGGTATCTCGTTTTCCAAAATACCAATATTTTGTGACAAAACGTCTGTAATGGCAATTTCAGAAAATCCAGTTTTTCATACAATGACCAAGCATATAGATGTCAGATATCATTTTATCAGGGATCACATGCAAAAAGGTCATATCAAATTGGAATATATACCAACAGAAAAATAAATTACAGATATTTTTACAAAATCTCTTGATGAGAGTAAATTTATCATATTTCGAGGTGAATTGGATATGATTGATTTAAATGAGTAAATGATAAAAAAAATGCTCTACTGCTCTACTGCACATGTAAGATACAGACTAGCATTGATTTTCACTCTATTGCATTTCTATTTTTAGAAAGAAACAGTTTCCAAAATTATCTGCCAAAACTTTCGCAACGATCAAATAAATGACTAGAATTATGAAAAACTGTGTAACAGTCATTTTTTTTTAAAGTCACAACGGTAACTTTCAATTGGGGATAAATTTGTAAAATTCTTGAACCCCAAATACCTTTACTCTCTCTCTCTCTCTCTCTCTCTCTTTTTCTCTCTCTCTCTCTCAGAATTCCTAAACTCTCTTACCCTCTACTGCAAACTCTAGCTCAAGTTTTCAAATTCTTAACTTTCACAAGCGATCAAATTCAATCCCAAATACTTTCGAAAATGGACAACGCCCGTTCTAATACACCATCCAAGAACGAAAAAGATCAAGAAAAAAGAAGCCCACCGAGCTGCAGACTAGAGTTGTTCTGGACTTCGAAATCCTAAAAAGAGAATCTGATGAAGTTAAGGAGATTGCAGAACTCATACAAGATGCTAGGTTGAAATATTTATGCGAGAAGACCAGCAGGATATACGACGAGAAGTGTTAGATTGTATAGAGAAGGCGAAGGTGACAGATAACTTCGAATCCATCACATACACCTCTAGCAAAAAGATTGAGATTACTGTTACTCTCAAGCACTTTGAACAACTATTCAAAGTTTCAAATGAAGGACCTCAAGATATCCCAGTCTCAGTGGTGAGCGATGGATGACATGCGATGCTGAGCGAAGATCATCAAAAGGAAGGGATCAACACAATGAAGAAGTACCTGTCAAAACCACATAAGCTGCTAACAGACGTGGTCAAGAAGGCCATCATGTCCAGGGAATTCTTAAAGGATCAAATCACCTCTGATCAACAGAAGATCATGTGTGCAATCCTAACAAAGCACAAAATCAACTGGACGAAGCTTCTGATGTATCAACTGGTTAAAACAGTGGAGGTCAGACAACCTCTTTTTAGAAGAGTCATCAGCATTATCCTCAAATAAAAGCTCAAACTCTCAGACAAGAGAGGAAGGCCATGGACAATGGCAAAACCAATTGATGTAAAAAAGATTGTGAAGCAAGTAGTTGCCTTCTCAAAGAAAGCAAAGGAGGTACAGACCACATCAATGGCTTCAGATTAGCATCTCAAGAAAGCCATGGTGAAAGCAAAAGAGAAAACCACCAAAAAGCCTACTGAATGCAAACTGAAGCAGACAGCAGAAGAGAAACTAACAAAAATTATAGGGAAACTAATTCTACAGACCTCTGAAGAAGGAAACGAGACCCTGTCACGAACACCTGCTGCACAATCAGCAACTCTGGAAGAAGAAGTAACGCATCCAATTCCTGCAAACGAGCAGACTGAAGTCTTTGCAGAGAAATCAACAATGGAGTCTGAAATGATTCCTCTTGTAACCATTGAAGGAAGGACATCATCAAAGGTCATCCCTCTAAAGGATTCAGAAATAGCTGTACTTCGTGATGTAAACATTGCATTAGAGTTCCTTAAGGCAGGGGCTGATGAGAATCTCCAACAACTCATCCTCGGAGCGCAGCAGAGCTACCAAGAAATCAAGGAAGGGCCTATGGCACAACTTAGACAGGAGCTGAGTGCCCAAGGATACACAAGAAAGGAGATTGAAGACATCGAGGCCAACTTATGAAGGATACATACTGATCAACCTCCCAACACCTCTACTGCAGCTGCTCTAATAATCAGCCCTACTGTACCTGAGGTGGAATCATCCATAACTGCACTCATTCCCATCTCCACGGCTGGAATGGAGTTGGTAGGAGTTGAAGCAAGATACCCCTCCACAGCATCAAAATTCTGGGCTGCAACAACAACCACAATAGGAGTTGCGGACGAGAAGGCAGTACAAAAAGCTATGCAGACCATCCAACACATAGAGGCAAAGGTGGTAGAGCATAGATCAAGGACAGATGAACTGCTGGGCAAACCTGAAAAGGAGGTCATGATATAGGAGTTCATCAGGGAACATAAACTTCCATTGAAGAGGAAGTCAAAGGCTGACACTTAGAGGCCAAAACCGATTCCATCAGGACCTACCATCAGATACAGGATCAATCCTGATGAAACTAGGACAGAAATTGGCATTGTGGATAATATGACTGAACCTAAGATAGAGGCCCACAGAACCATACACCCTCTTCAGTGGAGCCTTAGAGATCAAGGACTCAACTCTAAAGACAAAGAGGCACAAGCAGGCTTAACTGCAAGTTGTGGAGTTTGTCCACACACCAGAGATGAAAGCAGAATTGAAAAGATTAGTAGACAAGCATGTCAAAGCAACAAACCTAGAGGTATATGACTGTCTGTCAAGACCAACCATTGACAGACTACTATCCCCTGAAAATGGTGATGACCATGATGATGATGACCATCAAGAAGAAGAAGGTCATGATGATGATGAAATGATTGATGAAGTTACCAGAAGGCATTGGAGAACTGCCTGCAGCAAAGCCAGCAACAGAAGAGCCGGAAGCAACAGAACCAGAAGCAGCAGAACAATCAGTAGCAGACTATCCGGCAGCAGACGAGTCACTAACAGTAGAGCCAGCTTCAGAAGAAAGGGCAACAGAGATTGAGTAGACTATTGTAACCAGAGAAATTCAACCATCTGAAGAGCAATCTGAAGAAAAGGAGGAACACACCCATCGAGGGGCATTCACAGAAATCACAACCCTTGACCTATCTCCAACACAAATGGAGGAAGTAGTCATAATCGAAGACGAGGGCTCTGAAATGACCTCTGAAGTCAAGAAAGGACAGATTGCAGAAGACATCTCCTCTAAGGGAATGACGCTTCTGGAAATCAAGGAGCATCTGATGAGTGACACTCCTACAAATCAGCAGCATATGTACACTCAAGGTGTATCATCTCTGAACCTGTTGTTTACTCCTACATCCTCGTTCGGGCTAATGCAGACTAGGACAGGCCCTCCATCTGTGGGATTCTCACAAGCTCTACTGTATTGGTACAACTTCCAATATACCAATGACACCTCAGATTGCATCCAGAAGTCTGAAACAAGCATCGGAAGCCATCAAGTTGACAACAGTACATGAAAGACTCTCTCCCACTGCCAGAGACAGCATTACTGGGATCACACAGCCACAACAGTCTTCTCCATTCTCTCAAGAGACAACAGTGGAATACAGGCTGCGATAGCTGGATCAAGAAGTCTACAGCATGCATCAATGGACTAAAGATGCCTTTAAAGACCTTCTTGACAAACTGAAACCAGTTGTAGACGAGCTGGCCCCAGAAAAGAAAACCAAAAACAAATGCTTCAAAGAGTTTCATGATATTCTTTCTGACATAGCTGGAGGTCTTCTAAAATAGATGCAGCGAAGCAATGCCTCGATCTTCAGCAATACAGGCTCGGCTCCTCAAATCTCAACAAACTCAGAGGTCAACATTCAACAGATATGCGCATATTGCAGACCTCACTTTAGTCCACTCAAAGGAAGCTTAAGGAACATATTCTCAACAATGACAAAAGACTAAGTCTACTAAAAATCAAGCTGTAAGTTGAGACTGCAAAGGATATAGTTGCTCAACAAGTCACCGCCTCAGAGCTGAGAGCTCTCAAAACTATAGTAGAAGCCCTCACAGCAGCTCTTCAAGGAGATGCTAACAAAAAAGGGGAGAAAGCTTTAGCAAAGGAGACAGAAACAGCAAAGCAGAAGTGTGCAGCAGAGCTCAAAAGAAGGCCTCAAGCTAGAGCAAAAGGAGGAAGGTCAGCAAAGCACAGGAAGCCTTCACAAGAACTATCAAGGCCTCAGGGGGAGAAGAGAAGGCATTAAGAACAGTATGAAGACTACCTTCCAAAGCGCAGCAGATGAGGAGAACAACATAGGTAAATACTATGCTAAGTTGTAACTTTAGGTTCTAAAACTTTTTTCTCTATGACAATATAAATAGTTATTTTGTTGTTTTATTACTTACAAGTTTTGTTAGCATCAATTTAGGGAAAGATTGATAGGAATGTGCAATCCCTCCATTTATATAGAAATTGATGAACAAAATTTAAGAGTCAAACCATGATGTAGTTAGTGTGCTAAGGTTTCAAATCAGGTTTGCAGTCTAGGTTTGATGTCGAAGAGCAGACAGTCGCAGATGGAATGCATTAAGGGCCACTAAATGCAGACTACTATAGGGAGATTTCAGCAAAGCAGCTAAGACATACATGGACAGCAAAAGACCTACAAATGTTTCAAGATTTAGGATCAATCTTATTGACAAGGGCCAACACAGCAATGCAAAAAAGGTTACAGCATTGTTGGGTGCAAACGACTTACAGCAGTGACGGGGTGCAGACGAGTTACAGTAGTGACAGGGTGCAGATGAGGTCTCACCGGTACTGGGTGCAAACTAACTTACAACAGATTGAGTGCAGTAGAGTTGATTGCAAGGTTGGATAAGGATCAAAGAATTGATCAAATCGAAAATTTGAGGTATGAAGAATCTATACAAGGATCAGAAAATCTGAAGCAAGTTTGTCAACATCAGTAATGGGGTCACTGTGAACAAACAGACAAAATTGTCAACATCAGAGTAATACATTCACGGATTCTCATCCCCTCAGCCTATAAAAGGTGATCAAAGGAGCTCAAAGTGATAGATGATGATTTTTTCAACTTTCTAAGGAAAAAGAAAATCAAAAATCATTGTGCAGTCATCCGAGTGAGCTGAAACTAAGAATTAGGAAGAAGGGGGTTTACTAGTCTGCTCTGAAGAACAAGAAGCTACAACAGAGTCCAAAGAAGGATCTATGCAAGAATCTACGTTCTTAGCCTTTAGAAAGTTATGAACTTGTAAAGGGGTTTTCTTTATAAGCCAAAAATAAGAAGATAGTGAACTCACCTCTTATCTTGACTACACTAGTCATCAAGGAAAGACTTGACTAAGATCTCGTTGATCAGTTGATAACGAGCGTTTGAACCAGTATAAAATCATATGTCCTTACCTTTCTTTGCATTGCTTTGCATATTAGAACTGTTAGAAATAACTTAAAGAGTGCCAAGAGTCAAGCTTTGAAAGCATAAATCTCTGCAGCAGACACATCCTGTGGTCTGTAAGAACAATTAGTGCATATTAGTTAAACACTATACTGCCTTATATTGAAAAATTTTTAAAACAACCTATTCATCC
>JAOVYX010018149.1:0-20711 GCA_035668315.1 Drosera spatulata | reverse complement strand
TCTCTTCCACTTCTCAGAGTTATTGCATTTGCTAATTCTCTGGGATTTATAGGCTGAGAAGGGAGTTTATTGTTCATCTGAGCCTTCAACTGTTTCATATCAGAAGCTAATTGGCTCGTTTGACTTTGGATGCTCTGAATATCAGTCATTGTCTCCTTAGCATCCTTTTGCATTTGCATGTGGGTGATACCCATTTGTTTGACCATATCTTCAAGTGACATTCCACTTGATGATCCTTGATTACTGTTATTTGCATTGAAGTTTTGTTGTTGTTGCTGCTGTCCCTGACCAAATTCTGGAGGGAATCTTTGTTGTTGAGGAACATTTTGGGCATTATTTTGAGTTGCCCATCGAAAGTTTGGATGGTTCCACCAAGGTAGATCAGGCATATTATTCCACGGTGCTGTCCTTTGTCCTTGAAAAATTAACAGCATTTACATCTTCATGTAACGAAGGACAAGCATCCGTCTTATGAGTTATATTCTGACAAAATTCACACGATTTCACTTGTTGAAGCTGTGATTGAGCAGTGTTAGTTACTAATTTAGTAACCAAATCAGTAAGTGTAGCAATTTTTTTATCAGTTGTCGAGTTTTCAGCTGTCTCTCTATCAGCATCAGCCCTTAGGCTAAAATCTTGAGAACTCTGGGCCAATATTTCTATCAGTCCCCTTGCTTTAGCAGGAGTTTTGCTCGTTAGGGCGCCACCACTTGATAAGTTATTTGATGACGTTCTTCAGGTAGCAACCCTTCATAGAAATGCAGAATTAGGAGATTTTCCGCTATTGAATGATGTGGACAGCTTGCACTTAAGCGTTTGAAACGCTCCCAGTATTCATGAAGGTTTTCCCCTATCCTTTGTCTAATCCCCGAAATTTCTTTCCCAAGATTTGTTGTTCGGCTCCATGGGAAATATTTACCAAGAAAAGCAGTTTGCATTTCTGCCCAAGTATTGATTGATAAAGATGGTAATTCATAGAGCCGGCTTTTGCATAACCTTATAGGATGAAAGGAAATGCAAATAGTTTCACAACATCAATAGTTATACCATCAGTTTTGCCCGACTTGTAGACCACATGGAACTCCTTCAAATGTCTATGCGGGTCTTCACCAGCTAGACCATGAAACACAGGGAGTTTGTTCAGAAGGCCTGAATTTAATTTGAATGGCACATTTAGAGTTGGCAAATTAATGCAAAGAGGTTCTTCCTCTATTGTGGGAGCAGATAACTCCCGAAGAGTTCGATCTAAGTTTTGCTCAGCATTATTCGCATTCTTTTGATTATTTTCTGCCATTTCAAAATTTCAAAACATAATAGGAGTGAAACTCCTTTCTGTTTGAGCAGGTTGAGAAGAAGTTGAAGGTGTAGATCCTAAAAAAGGAGTAGAGCTTCTTATCTGAGGAGATTCAAAATTAGAGACTAATTTTCTAACTTCAGATCCAGTTACCCTATCACTTCTCAAGTTCATAAAAATTCATATAAACTTCTTTTTTTGAATGATTTTTTTTAAAACTAGAATAGAAAACTATTAAGTTAAATTTGGTTGATTTGACACTTGTTACCGAATTCCCCTGCACGGCTCCAAAATTTGGTGCGTGGTATCGTATACAGGTCAAATTAATATTTATAACCACTCACTTTCACTCTATAAATATAGAATTAATGCAGTAGTGGAAGTAAGGGTCGAACCCACAGGGAATCGTAAATGTCCAACTAAACTAACTTAAAATAGTTACTATTCTAGGAATGGGGGGTGTGTTTAAAAGGTATTCACTAAGATAAACTAATTACTCCAAAGAAGTTAAAATTAAACTAGATAGTAAGGTGGATTGCTTAGGCTAAGAGAAATGTAGGGATAACGGTTGAGTCATTTTGAATCACTTAGATCAATCATTGATGTTTTTGCATCTTAGGTGTAATGATTAATGTGGAATGTTTGTAATAAGTATTGGCTTAACTCACTACGTTCTTTAGCTTCTAACTTTCAATTAGCTCGGATAGTTAAACAAACTCAAGAGATCTAAACCATTTTAATTATCTCGAACATGACTTAAAACACAAGAATTGAATCATAATATGGAACTTAACATTCATAACAACCATAACAATTGGCTTAAACTAATCATACTACATGCATTTGAAACCATTGATTGTATATGGCAATTAGCTTAAATCATATTATATCAATTAGCTACTAAACTAAACCATTTAGCATGATTTATAGCTTTAATATATGTGTTTTAGGTGATCAATCTAGCATACACATGTTATATGATGATTCTAACAGGTTTCATGCATCTATCCTTCATCAAGCACCTCTGGTTTGTGTTAAATGCTCAATATCTCGTGATCTAATGACTTCAAAACTAATCAACACATCCTTACTATTGATCTACTCACACATAATCATTGAATAAAGCATGGAATTAAGAAAAGCAATGTAAACAATCATTTTGTAAAGTTTGACAACTTAAGAACAAGTGTTTCACAACGCACGTAGTGTTCCAAACCAATGTCCAACGGCTTCCTATACATTGCGGATCAAAATCTCTTCAATTTCCTCTCCAGAGCCCGTCTTTCTTGCGTCTCTCGCCCCCTTGATCGCGTCTGTCTCCCCTGAGCGTTTCCTCTTTTGTTCTCTGATTTGAATAACCCCAGGAGATATATTTATAGGCGAGGGCTTGCAACCAGATCTGGAGACACGTCGCTACCGCGACCATGCCTGTCGCGCCTACGACAGATTAAAATCTGGAAATTGCTGAAAAACCATCGTTGCGTCCGCGATAGATGGGCATCGCGCCAAGGACACACTGTATGCCCGCGACAGATGGTCGTGCCCGCGATGGATGTACAGTTAACCTTAAAACCAAAACTAAAAATACTAAATAACGTCCAAAAATTCAAAAAACTTATACATGACATCTAAACATACTAATCCAGCTAAATGTGGTGAAACATCGCCGTATAAACTCTCGAAGCACGTGAAATAACGATAAAACATGAAATGACGATGAAACGTGAAATACGGCTTTTTGAGTTCATGACTTGCCATTTTCTTATCCTTTTTCATTTTTAGTCCAAATTTCAAGTCAATCTACCAAAAACATGAAAGCACAACAGTACCAACATTCCTAGACAAAAAGACGCTAAAGATGTAACTTAGACAATACAAAAGGAATAAAACAAACATTTAGAATAAAGAAATGATGTGTGTTTTCATACACATCAGACATCCACGACGAGCATGGTCACGATCGTGATGACCATTTTCACGGTCATGATAAAGGGAAAATTTGTCCCAGAATAATCGGGCATGATTGTCACGACCGTTGTAGGCCTGATCTCGGTCATGACACAACTTAAATTGAAGATTTTGTCGATATTTTCACGCGATTTTGTCAAGATTTTTTTAGGATTTTGTTAGTTTTCTATAAATACATCATATTAGGTTGTTAGCAGCCGTAGTTTGTAGTAGTTTCTTAGGTCATATTAGATCTCAAATACTTTTACTCTTCGTTCCTGTTGCACGGATCGGATTTTTAGAGTTCGTAACGTTTGGATTACAGTTTGAAGACCTTTTTCATTGGGTTGTAAGTACTTTCATCGATTCTTTATGTACTTAAGTCATTGGATTCATTCTATTGATCATGATGATTACCTTTGCATGCTTATCAATGTTTGTGATGTTTTCCAATATGATGTCTTAGTAGATTAGTTGGTAGGGAGTATTTATGATGAAACAAAAGCAAATGGATTATAAGATTGTCATATTTATCTATTGAACTTGATTTGTTCTACATGAATGTTGTCAAAGATTGCAACTTTAACATAGTTGATGCATGATTTTACCTGGATTGGCTACCTAGATAACAATATACATTGACTATACTACAATTAACTTATGATTTCTATTTAAACTAGCCACTTCGATGTTGATGAGCATAATTATACTCATAATTTTCTAGGTTAATTTCCTTTGTTTAGTAAGTTATATGTTCTATTCCTTTGTGTTTTAGTTTAGTTTTGTATCTTGGTTGTTGGTATCACTCTTTGTATGATTTTTATGCAGATATGGCCATGTGAAGAGAGATTTTAACGTTTCACGGACGTGAAGCTATGTGTTTGCAATGATTATGGAGACTTTGAAGACTTTGATGAAGTTTGGATGCGAACCGATGAAATTTTTAATGATATTTTGAGTTATGAAGAAGTGTTTAATGCATTTGAAGACGTTCGTGATTATTTTGGATCATTTTGAAACTATTTTGATGATTTTAAAGTGTCACAATCATTTCAAGCATGATCACGATCTTTACCGGAGCCGAAAACAAGCCAGAGGCAATTTTCAAGTTGGTCACAATCGTGACGACCCCCGGAAAACATCCAAAATAGAAGAGCACGATGATCACAATCGTCACAATCCTGACGACTTTATAACCAAAAGATATTTGGATGTGTTGTATCTTTAAAGTCTTTCTTTTTGAATAGCTTCCAAAATTTCTTTCAAATCAAGGCCAGTTCTTCGGAGATAGATTCTCCTGTTGTTGATGAGGTTGAGGAAGTATCATCTTTCGCCATTGATCTCAGTATCTTCTCCTGAGCTTTGAAGGCTAGAGTCTTTTCCTTGCTTCGTCGATTTGCTTCTTCTTCTCTACCTCGAGGTTGTAGGTGTGCTGCACGCAGTAGAGCTGAGCAAGTGACATCTTTACTAGATCTCTTGATTCTTTGATTGCAATAGTCTTTGTGCCCCATGCTTCTCCAAGAGATCTCAAGAACTTTAAGTTGACTTTCTTGTTGTCAAATGTCTTTCCTAGTGTCTTTAGATTGTTGATCAAGACATTGAATCTCTCATATAGAAAGTAGTGAGATTTTTATCAGGCCTCATGGATTCCCAATTATACACTTGCATCAGAACATCCTTTTTGTTTTCCCTTATCTCATTTGTTCATTCACTTTTGAGCAATAGAGCATCCCATGCTTCTTTTGTTGTGGTAGCGTGGACTACTATCTCAAACTTGTCATCAACCAGGGCCTTGAAGATTTGATTTCTCACCCTTTTGTCTATCAGCACCAAATCCCAATCCTCCTTTGTCCATAAAGACTTGGCTTGTCAACTTCTTTTGTGCCATCTAGTGGATCCGACATCTTTGGTATATGAGGGCCATCTGTGACTATGTCTTGCACTCTTTTATCATATGAGTCCAGATGAGCCAGCATTCTTAGCTAGTGGTTCACCACTGTTAGGACACTTGGGTAACTTTGGAGGGGCCATTTTTTTCGCAAAGTAAATTGTTAGTAACTTCTTTTATAAATAACCAGCAGACGAGAGAGAGACCTTTTTCTTTCTAATAACTGTGAAGCCTAGAAAGTCAGGCTCTGAGACCAATTGTAAGTCACAGAGTTTACAATGAATAGCCTAAAGGGGGGCGAATAGGCTATTCAAAATTTTTCCCAGTTCAATGCAACCTGGTCTTGACTAGTATGCACTTAACCTTCTGCAGACTTACGGAATGAGTCCGTAATAAAGACAATAGTGTTTCAAGATTGTCTCTTGTGTATCCTGAATTGTTTTCTAACAGTTCTAAGTATAAGGACACAAAGTTTTTATACTGGTTCAGACAATCATTGTCAAATGATCAACGAAGGCTTAGTCCAGTCTTCCCTTGGTAACTGATGTGGTTAGACCAAGAGGTGAGTTCACAATCTTCTTTATTGTTGCTTATAATACAACCCCATTCAAGTACAAGACTTACTAAGATTACAACCTAAATTGTTACACAGATCTTTTCCAAAAGCTCTGCTGCAGATGTTGTTCTTGATGCAGATTAGTAAACTCCTTTCCTCAGATCTTTCTTCACAGCTCTCGAGAATGATTGCACAATATTTGAGAGATTTTTTTTGCTTTAAAATGAAATCCACAATCGTCGTCAACCTTCTCTGAGCTGGATCAATCCCTTTTATAGGCTCGGGAAATTAAAACCCGTGACTAAACTGTTCTGAAGTTGACAGCTAGTTGTTTGTCCCCTGTGCGAATCCTTAGTGATGTTGACAGGCCTTCTCACAAAACTATCAACCATGTACAGATTTTCGAACTTCAAATCTTCGATCTGCCCGTTACTCAGATCCCCAATCCATTCACCAATCAATCTACTACATTTTCAGTCTGTTGCGATTTTGCCTCTACTTCAAGCCAGCCCTGCTGCACCCAATCTGCTGCATTGTGATGTGACTTTGATCTTGAGACTTCGATCCTAGATCCTGAAACATTTGTGGTCTTTCATTGTTCATGTTTGTCTCACTTGTTTATCTAGAACCCTTTGTGATAGCATGCATCTAGGTGGTCCGTATTGGCGTTCCAACTGCGGTCTACTGCTCTACTACATGCTCCCCTAGACTACAACTCATTATCATAGTACTCAACCTAACCAACTATGTAACGCCCCCGGATTTTCCCGGACCGGAAGACATGTGGGCGTTATGTCGTCACGGACCCAGTCCGTGACAAGGCCAAATAAACCGAATGGGTTTAAGAGTATAGATGTCAAAGAAACTACAAACAGTAGCCAAAGTCATAACTTACAACTTCGAATACCTGTTTTAATTACAGCATTGGTATAGAAGCAATGCAGATCGATTATTACATAAGCATAATAGATCCTCTGATCTGCTATAATATCCGAAGCATACGAGATCATCTATATGCATGCAAGCTCACACTAAGAGCCCTCAGGTGTTGTTGGGGGCATACCTGTAATTAAAAAACATAACCGTGAGCTTATGAAACTCAGCAACCTCTGGTGTATGAATCCCAATTACAGGGAACTTCCGCTAACGACTATGGCGACCACCGATAGTCCCTAAAATATTTTTATATATATACGAAAATATGGACGCTATATCAAACAACATTATTTTACATTACTTTATATGGCTTTGTATCGTTTTTAAGAGTCATTCCTTTCTTTTGTATTTATTTAGGGTTCATGACTCGACTCAAAAATGACGACACCAAGGATATGACCAACTCGGAGTTCAGAGATAAAATGTCAATCGTCAGTTGGGTTCCCAATATATTTTGTATATTCGCACCTACCTACTCTGTGCGTCGCCTTGCACCTCTTGTACGCATTCAATGTGGTATCGTTTTCCAGCATTGAGATAATTTGCGCCTCCCTACAGAGAGCAACCTGTGGCCCCACCACAACGGCGTAGAAGTCGCTGCATGCATGCAAAGAGGATGGGGGATGCCCATCGCTCTCTAGCTAGTTCTCACCCTTGACGATGACTCAGAGGATAATATAGGAATGCAATGACTCAAACTCAAACAACCAAGGCTATTCAAAAAAACAGATGATCGCAATGGATCGAAGAAGGGACACCATGTTCGACCTTCTCAATAATTTCAGAAAAACGACAAACGATCCAACGGATCCACAAGGGATGTCAATGCCGTCCTCATCAGTTCAAGGAGGCGATATTTCTTATTCGTTTGATTTTCATTAGTTCACATCGATAGTGTAACTATATTCCACATCCCCCGTTCCCTTTTTATAAATCGTTTAGCGATCGGTTTCATTTATTTCCCGTGAGGTATATACATTATAAGGGTGCATTCTATTTCATTTCGACCCCACATACCCTATCACATGTCAAACGTGATCGTATATACACGTTTGACGTTATATTTCCATGCGTATGGGTTATATATCTCAAATACGCGTTTAGGTTTAAGGTTCGATGCATGAATTCACTGTTTTCCCTTGCCAGAAGGCAGTCACGGCCATGACTGGCGCTATCGTGGGCGCGATCCAGTCCGTCACGGGTGCGATGCCCTGTGCAACCAAAATTCTAGATTTTTCCTTCGTCGCGGGTGCGACCCAGAATGTCGCGGCCGCGACATAGAAAACCTCTATCCAACGCCACAGATCCCTCTATTCACACCATAAACGCATCCAAATCATTGCATACACATCAGATACAGCGTAAACACATCCCACACATGTACGAACGTGCTTAAATTGTGTCAACGAATAAAAAAGGCGTCTCGAACGATTGAGGTTACCTCGAACACGTATTATTTCCTTAAGCACACGATCGCACGGATGGATCCGTTGACGTCCCCTGGCCGAGCTACTGGCGATGACTCTCCCTCCGGCTGCCGCTGTCCTTGTTCTTGCGGCATCGTGGTGATGGTCCGATGATGACGGAGATGGATTAATGATGAGACGATGATTGATACGTGATCGTGATGATGAGGTGATGGTGGCATTGGCAGCCAGAGATGGTGCGGCTGGTGGTGGTTGCTGCGGCTAGAGATGATGGAGAGGAAGTGGCAATGAGTGAAGGGAGTGGTGGTGGTTATGGGTGTGAGAGAAAGGAGGCAAAGTGGAGGTTGGCGGGAGAGAGTGGGGAATTAGGTGGGTGTGGAATTATCCCACGTTCATTCCCACGATACATCTCGTTCAATGCATTATTTATACAAATTTCATAGTATTAATTCACCGATAATTTGTTTGCATCGATAGATTTATCCCATATACGAAAATATGACCTTCCGAGTCATAATCTATTATTTATGGAATCAAATTGATAGTCCTATCGTGCAAAGTTTATAACATTATATCGTTATAACGTTATTCGTTCGTAATATTTATCGTCGCAACGATCATTTAATTACTCCAAGTATTCCATCGTCATATTTGATTTATTTTCTGGGATTTTTAAATTTATAACCCTTAAGCGCAATTTATTTAAATAATCATAACGTTATATATTCGTTTCTAAATTCTCAAAATTCTGGGGTATTACAAACTAACTAAAAGCATGCGCTACTCTAAAGTTTTGTTCATCAATTTCTATACATTGAAGGGGTTGCACATTACTAACAATTTTCATAAAATTCAATAAATAAATAAATAAATAAAAATATATATCATATTAATTCTCCTTAATTAATTAGGTTGTTTTTACTTTTATTTGTATTTAAGAAGTGGTAGGATTATTCATTAAAAAAAAAAAAAGCGGTAGGATTATAGGGACAGAAGTTCGAAAAATCGTTTCTGCACTTGAACTAAGACAATTTCAATATCCAACTACTCCTTCAAATTCTACTCCTTCTTCGTCCTTCTCTAATCCAACTCCTTCAAGTTCTATTCAATCTGTTAATTTAGATATCGTGGAAAACATTAATAATGTTCCTCTTAATGAGGCAAACAATGTCAATAATATAAATAATAATGTCAATCGTACTCTACGTAAGCTTTCAGCTTCAATAATTGAGGACGCTCATTATTCTTCCTGAAGTTAACGTATCTTTCAAATCAAATTTTGGATTCTTGAATAAATTATATGTTTTCAATGGTAATATTGGTGAAGATGCTCACTGACACAATAAAGAGTTCCATGTTGTTTGCAAATATAATAGAGTTAATGGGGTCGATGTTGAAACAGTTAAACTCAGTTTCCTTTTAGTCTTCAAGGCTATGCCAAGGATTGGTTTTATGAATTGCCTTTAAAGTCTATCAAAACTTGGGCCGATATGCAAAAAATATTTCTAGAAAAATATTTTCCATTTTCAAAAACTACTAATCTTAGAAAAAAAATTCCGAGTCAAACAAAAACTAGGTGAAGGTTATTTATCCAATATTTTTATGAAGGAATGCAACCTGAAGAAGGCCATAGAATTAATGCATCTAGTGGTAGCACCTTAACTAATAAAACCCCAATTGAAACTACAAAATTAATAGAGATTTCTGCTCAAAATTCTCTAGATTTTAATTCAAAATTTGATTTAAAAGGGTAAGTATTATTGGAAGTTCTTCATTGTCTAATAAGAAACTAGATACTATTATCAATTTATTGGCCCAATCCTCAAATAAAACTCAACAAGTTAAAACTTGTAATATTTGTTTTAATATTGGTCCTTCAATTGATTCTTGTCCAACTCTTTATGAAGAACAAGTAAATATTGTAGGATTTTCTGACCCACCAAACCAACCAAGACAAAATCAATAGAATTATAATGCAGATCAACCATGAAGAAATCATCCTAATTTTCGTTGGACTAGTCAAAACAATAATGAACCTGCTATTCCTCAACAACAAAAGCTCACTCTTGGATTTTATCAAGTTAATCCTAATAATTTTCCTTCTCAACAAAACAATTTTAATCAGATTAATTCTGGTGGATTATTTCTTGAAGAAATGATGAAAATGATGGCATCTACACAAGCACAAATTCAGAAAGAAACTCAAAATCTGACTAAAATAATCAATAATTTGGTTAATTCTTTTAAACTAATTTGCAAAAACAAACTCAAAGTGAAGTAGGCCAATTAGCCTCTGAAATGCGTCAAATAAAAGTTTAATTAACTAACCAACTGTCTCCTCAACCTTTAAATCCTCGTGAAAACGTGAATTCAATTAATTTGCAAAAAGATGATATGTGGACTGATTTAAGTGGAGTTAAAAGTCATCTCTGGTGTGTTTTCTTGTGGAGTTGCTAGGTTTTTCTCCATTATGGTATGTTTTAGACCTTTAGCATCTAGGTATAATTCAATATCAAGAATCCACGATAAATAATTTTCTCCTAATAGGTCTAGTGCTATAAATTCCAACTTTGTGAGATTTATCAAGGTTCTCTGAATACAACAAAATGACAAATTCATCAAGCTTATTTATTTTAGAAAAGTTTGCTTTGTTCAATATATGGATTTAGCAGTTTGATGATAGTAATAAAATTTTCAGTTATTACTATTTTTCATAATATTGAAATTTATTTTAAGCTCTTTATTTTACTTCTAAAAGTGATAAAATTAATCAGTTTCTATAACAACTGATAAAGCAAATTTTATTCAGTTTCACTTATACATTTTTCCTTAAAAGCTTTTAGCACTATTCTTAAAGCATATATCTAATTACAAAGAAAAAGAAAATTGATAATACAATGTTAAGAACTACAAATAACAATAAATAGCAAAATAAATCGTTATGAATTTTTCAGATAAGACTAAAGGTTATGGAATTCTTGGTACAGGTTCACTAGTCTTTAAGCATGTGGCTTATATTGAAGGACTTGGTCATAACTTATTGTCTATAAGCCAATTATCTGAAAAGGGTTATGATGTAAACTTCACAAAAGGCCTATGTGAAGTAAGGGATCTCGAATTGAATTAAATTAATTGGGAGAAGACATGGCAATGTTTACATTATGGATTTCATGTACTCTTCACCAAAGGACACTACTTGGTTTTACACAAATGAAACAGAAAGGGCATCATGGCTCTGGCACAGGAGACTGGCACATTTAAATTTTAAAAAGTTTTCAAAACTTGTCTCTCGGGATTTAGTAAGAGGCTTCCCTAAAGTAAAGTTTCGTAAGGATAGACTATGTGCCTTTTGTCAACACGGCAAGCAAATAAAGACAAGCTTTAAAACCATCAATGCTGATCAAAAATTAAGGGTGCTGGACCTGCTGCACATGAACCTTTTTGGTCCAGTAGAGGTTGAATGCCTAAGTAGAAAGAAATATACATTGGTCATTGTAGATGATTACTCTAAGTACACATGGGTATTCTTTCTACACAAAAAAGTGACACATGTGATGTGTTAACCAGACATCTTAGGCAAATTTCAACCGAAAAGGGTCTAAAAGTTGTTCCAATATGAAGTGATCATGGAATTGAGTTTGATCAATATGGTTTTGATCAGTATTGCAATGACCATGGAATTAGTCATAACTTTTCCGCGTCTTGAACCCTACAACAAAATGGGGTTGCAGAAAGAAAGAATAGGACCCTAATAAAAGTTGCTTGGGCATTGCTGCATGACTCTAACTTAGCTCAATGTTATTGGGCCAAAGCAGTAAACACATCATGTTATGTTCTAAACAGACGCCTTATTCATAAACTGTGCAAAAAAACTCCTTATGAGAATTATAAAGGAAAGACTCCACCCATAAGTTACTTTCATATCTTTGGGTCTAAATGCTTTATTCATATAAATGATAAAGTAAACAACGGAAAGTTTGGGTCAAAAGTTGATGATGAAAGCTTTCTAGGTTACTCTTTTGTCAGTAAGGTATAGAACCTCAAAACTAATATAATTGAGGAAACTATTCATGTCTCTTTTGATGAGTCTGATCATACAGACAAGCAGAATGACACTGATGAAAATACAGTAGTTTATGTTGACAAGAATGATGAACAGGACGAACAAGAACAACATACAGCAAAGGAAGCTACAGAAGAGTACTTGTAGTAGAGCCTCAACAAACTAAAGAAGAGTTGCATACAGAAGAGCGAGTGCCAGCTGAGGATAATGCAAGAAAGAGAAGACAATGGACAGAAGATCATCCAGCTGAGTACATCATTGGTGATGCAAATGATCCAGTAAGGACTAAGAGAGCTACCGCAGCAGAATTCCTTTCTACATGCTTCATTTCTGAAATAGAACCTTAGAAGTTTGAAGCCCTCAAAGATAGTGATTGGGTCAATGTCATGCAAGAAGAACTCAATGAATTTAAGAGAAATAAGGTATGGCATTTAGTTTCTAGACCTAAGAATTACCCTGTTGTAGGGTGCAAGTGGGTATTTAAAAATAAAAATGATGAAAATGGGACTATAATTAGGAACGAAGCTAGACTTGTTGGCAAGGGATACTCAGAGGAAGAAGGTAACAATTTTGATGAAACCTTTGCTCCTGTGGCTAGACTTAAAGCCATAAGAATGTTCTGACATATGCTGCTTATATGGACTTTAAGGTATATCAAATGGATATTAAAAGTACATTCCTCAATGGAATATTGCATGAAGAGGTATATGTAGAACAACTACCTGGCTTTGAGGATTATAAGTATCCAAAACATATCTACAGGATTGACAAGGCCCTTTATGGATTGAGACAAGCCCCAAGAGCTTGGTATAAAACCTTGTCAAGTTTCCTCATTGATTATGGCTTTAAGAGAGGAAAAGTAGACACAACTCTTTTCATCAAGCATCACAAGGATCATATTTTATTGGTCTAAATTTATGTTGATGATATTATTTTTTTGAAGTACTGATGAGAAACTATGTGATAAATTTTTCAAGCTCATGACATCTAAGTTTCCGGATGAGTCTCATGGGTGAACTGAAGTACTTCCTAGGTCTTCAAGTACAGCAATGTGATAAAGGCACTTTCATAAACCAATCTAATTATCTTAGAAATATGATTAGAAGTTTGGTTTAGAAGATGCCTCCACAATGAAGACACTGATGAGCTCAACTATTAAGATAGATAACAATGAATATGGAAAATCAATTGATCAAAAGTTGTACAGGGGAATCATTGGATCATTACTATACCTTAATGCTAGTAGGCCTGTTATCATGTATTATTTTTGTGTTTATGCCCAGTACCAATCCATACTAAGGAGTCAAGAGGGACTCCTGACTTAGGGTTGTGGTATCCTAAGGAATCTGCATTAGAACTAATGGGTTTCTCAGATGCTGACTTTGCAAGTTGCAAAATAGACAAGAAAAGTACAAGTGGATCATGTCAATATCTTGGTTCAAAATTAGCATCCTAGTTCAGCAAGACATAGTCAACTATGTCAACCTCTACTGCAGAAGCAGAATACGTTGCTGCAGCAAGCTGTGTTGCACACATCCTTTGGATGAAGTCTCAACTTCTTGACTGTGAGCTTAGTATCCTTAAGACTCCTATCTATTGTGATAATATCTCTGCAAGTGCCATGTTTGAAAACCTTGTGTTACATTCTAGGACAAAGCACATAGCAGATCATGTGCAGAAAGGTAATGTGAAATTAGAATTCATACCTACTGAAAGTCAAATAATAGATATTTTCACAAAACCCATAGAAGAATCTAATTTTGTTATTTAAGAGAAGAATTGGGTATGTTAGATTTAAATGAGTAAGGCATTAGTCCCTTAGAATGAACATTTCTGTAAAAAGAGTATTAGGCTACTGTATTAAGGTTCACACCCTACTGCAGCAATCCTTGAGAATTACCTTACTGAATCAAAGTTTACCCTTACTGCAGTAAGATACGTTGCACTAATACTCAACAGTCACGTCATTACTACGCTGTTTCCTAAGAAACAGTTTGAGGCCAATACACACCCCGCCTTTTCATCATCCAATCGAAAAGGTTTCTGTTTTTACTATAAATAAGGACCCATGTCAAGCATTCTACTCTTTACGATTACCAAACTGCAAAAACCTTTCTCTCTCTAAAATTCCCACTTTCTCAACTTCCAAAACATACAAACGACACCCAAAGTAACTAAATCTAAGAACACAACTGAACCCGAATCATCTGAAACCAAGTTCTAAATAGGGTTCGTGGTTGATTTCGACTCTCTTAATCTGGCCATTGACGACATCAAAGAAGTCGTCAATCTATTTTCACTTACGGGATTGGAATTCGTCATGGGCACAACAGTTTTTTTTTTTTTTTTTTTTTTTTTTTTTTTGGGACGGTACATAAATTCCTGGACAGTGTATGGCAAGATGATAAGAATAACATCACAAAGGATGATCATGGAATTAAGATTTTTGGCAAGGTTGGGGTCAGGGACCTCATAATTGATACAGAAACCCTGGAATAGGCTCTAAAACTCTCCAAGGAGGGAGAGATCTTCGTAGATGAGGAAACCATACAGGCAACAAGGCTGCAAATGCTTGGTGGAGAAGACCAAGATCATCCCCTTCGATCAATGAGGGCATCACTTCCCCTCAAATAGAAGCTACTGGCAGATGCAATAAAGAACATGCTGGTGTCTAGGGAACACAACAAAGATCAAATCACAGAGGATCAATTGACAATCATGAGTGCAATTCTCATGAAGAAGAAGATGAACTGGGCAAAAATTCTTCTTCGACAATTGACGATGGGCTATAAGAAGAACTTTTTTGGAAAGATCTAGAGCATGATCCTTGAACATATCCTGACAATCCCTATAAAGGAAGGGAAAAAGCTCAATACCATCAAAGTGATCAATGTCAATGCCATCTCAAATTGGGGAGTCAAACCAGGCTGTAAGGGTACTGACAAGCCTTTTACATCTGGGGCTAATGAAGTCACAAAGGATACTACAAAATTGTCCAACCCTTCTGCCTCAACCTAGGACATTCCTGCAGTAGCCACTGATGTTGCTTTAGAGAAGGCTGTTGTCTCCAGAAGGGCTCTCAAGAAGGTCCTCAATAAGAAAGCAATGAAGGGTTCCTGCTGACTCATCCCTCGGTAGCAAGGCTTCGCAGGAAGCCCAAGTCAACCTTGTTGCAGTGGATTCAATTGCAGTAGACTACACCATTACTGAAGCAATGTCTCTCCAATCCTTACCTCAACTGAGGTAATTGTAGACATCTTAAAAGACTTGTCACATGAGGCAACGTCTTCACCAACCCCTGTAGAAAAGGAGAAGGATACTTCTACAACAATGGATAAAGACAGCTACCCAATCACCGCCACCACAGAAGCCTCACCACCACAAATATCAATAACCACAACCACATCCACAAGCATCATCATCCGAACACCACTATATACATCACAAAGACCTCAACCAACCATAGACCCAAAAACCAAAGGGAAAGAAGTCTTGGTTGAACAGACTAAGCCCAAGAGGGGCCAGAAGCAAATCGAGGAGGATGCTGCCCTTACAGAAAAAGATAGCCATCGAAGAAGGTGCTCACCTCTTAGATGAGTCACTTGCACCATCCCTCTCCAACTCTACTGTGGAGGCTCAAGTTGCTGTAGCCATACGAAGTGGGATCCAAAGTGCCCAACCAATCTCAACCTCCATACCACTCCCTATCAAATGCACACCGCCTGTATGGTCCTGATTCAACGAGATGGAGGAACTGAACGTTTGGGGTTGGCACGAGACGTGCGCTCTTCGACACGGCCGTGCTCGGTGTGCTCTTGTTTGTCGTGAACCACGGGCAAGAGGAGGCCATGTCTGCTGGACTCGACCATGCGGCTTTCTTACGTGTCGTGCGAGATTTGTTCTTCGTGAAATTAGATTTAATTTGTTTAAATCTTTTATTATTTGGACCAATCAGAACTTGGGGAGTTAGGGTTATTTTGTGGGTCTATAAATAATTTTTGTAAACAACAATCTCAGTATCTGTTTTATCTTAATAGTGGATCTCGTCGACCCCCTTGAGGGTTTTCCCACATAATATTACGTTTCTTCTTCTTTATTCCTTAATCGTTGTATGAATTAATCCTAACAAGTGGTATCAGAGCGTTCAGGTTTATTAACCATATAAAGTGTCTATAAATAGCTTTTTTAAACAACAATCTCGGTATCTGTTTTATCTATATAGTACCTCGTCGTCCCTCTCGAGGGTTTTCCCACATAAAATTGGCATTTCTTCTTCTTTATTCCTTAATCGTTGTGTGAATCAATCCTAACAAGTGGTATCAGAGCGTTCAGGTTTATTAACCACATAAAGTGAGTCTATAAATAGCTTTTTCAAACAACAGTCTCAGTATCTGCTTTATCTCAATAGTGGATCTCGTCGAGCCCCTTGACGGTTTTCCCACATAAAATTGGTGTTTCTTCTTCTTTATTCCTTAATCGTTGTATGAATCAATCCTAACAAGTGGTATCAGAGCGTTCAGGTTTATTAACCACATAAAGTGAGAGAGTGATTAAAAACCTAATCGATTAAGGAGGTAATCGATTGAATTTGGGATTTGACGAGATCAGGGATTTTGCGGATCATCTTTGATATCAAGTTCGGTGATCAAAGATCCAATCTTTGATGCTCTTTGATCAAGTCGGAGCAATGGCAAAAGATAGGAAGATCGTGATCGACAAGTTCGATGGGACGAACTTTGGGTTTTCAAAGATGCAGATGGAAGACTACCTTTATCAGATGGACCTTCATCTACCGCTGGAGTTGAGAAGGGCATTGCTGACTGATTGAGATCAGAAGAAGTGAGAGCAGTTAGATAGAAAAGCATTGGGTGCGATTCGACTCTCATTGTCATCAATGGTAGCCTTCAACAACTACAAAGAGAAGACTACTGAAGGTTTGATAAAGGCATTGTCAAGGATATATGAGAAGCCTTTAGCGACAAATAAGGTATTTCGCATTAAATGCCTATTTAGTATGAAGATGAATGGAGGAAAATCATTGGCTGAGTATGTGAATGATTTCAACTCTGTGTCTAGTCAGTTGGAGTACGTTGGAATCAAGTTTCATGATGAGGTGTTGGCCTTGGCGATTTTTGCGAGTTTGCCAGATAGTTGGGATAACCTTGAGATTGTTGTCAGTAATTTATCAGGCAGGGATCAACTCAAGTTTGATGATGTTGTTGGTATTCTTATGAGTGAGGATACACGAAGGAAGAGTTCCTCGTTTTTCGAAGGTTCCGAAGGTGCCTTGAATGTTGAAGTCCGTGGTAGGTCTTCCAGTAGAGGCAACGGACAAAGTAGGGATCGTGCTCATTCCAAAAGTGGCTTTGGGAGAAAGATCACACATTATAACTGCGGTATAAAGGGCCATGTGATACGCATATGTCCAACACTGAAGAACAATGAGGAGAAACATGATGAAGGTGAGGACATGGTTAGGTCCTTTAGTGATGATGAAGCTTTGGTTTTGTCCAAGTGCGACTCTTGCATTTTGGATTCTGGTGATGTGTGTCATACTACTTCTGATAGTAGTTTGTTTGATATGTTTGAGCCTTGTGGAGGTTCGTTACTAATAGGTAATGATGCAATTTGTGAAGTTGTTGGAATTGGTTCTATCAAAGTGAAGATGTTTAACGGTGTTGTTCATACCCTTAGGGATGTTCGGTATGTCCCGGGTTTGAGAAGAAACCTGATATCGGTGGGTCGGCTTGTTTCCAAAAACTACAGCGTATAAGTTCAAGAAGAAGGCATAAGAGACGCATTGGTGATTATGAAGGCTCGAAAGATTAACAACCAATTTGTGTTGGTTGGTGGACATAGTGGAGCAGTTACTCCATTGAGTGGGAGTTTAGAGTAGCTGAGTTCTCGCAAGGGTGGGACACGAAAGCGTGTGAGCTCCGTGAAAGTACCTACATAGGGTCCCAAGATCAAGAGTGATCCCGAGATTGTGATGAGGACAACTGTGAAAGGGTTGCATGATAGAGGCATCAGTTCTTGGTTGAGGAAGACTGTTGAGCGTGGACAGTTTCTAGACGGCATGTGTACAAGAGCGTAAGGCATCGATGCATAAGGAACTCGAGGCACAGTTCAAGGAGTGTCTCTAGTACTTGTGTTGCTGATAAGTCGCATGGTGGGGATCAATAGTTTGGGAGGTCAAGGAACTCTATGTCTATCTGTGTGTAGAAGAAGTTGTCAGGTTCATCAGCTTCTGCCACTTGTGTTGCTACATGATGTTAGCATAGGGTCGTCGACGAGTGTTATTTTGAGTTGATGGTTTGAGAATTAGTCCCAATTGGGAGATTTGTTGAGGTGTGGTCCTCATTCAACGAGATAGAGGAATTGGATGTTCGGAGCTGGAATGAGCCGTGCGACCTTTGGCACAGCCGTGCGCTGTGTGCTCCTGTTTGTCTCGAAGCATGGACAAGACAAGGTCGTGTTTGCCCAGACACGACCGTGCGGATTTCTTGCATGTCGTGTGAGATTTGTTCTCCATGAAATTAGATTTAATTTGCTTAAATCTTTTATTATTTGGACAAATCAGAATTTAGAGAGTTGGGGTTATTTTACGGGTCTATAAATAGCCCTTATAAACAACAATCTTAGTATTTGTTTTCTCTCAATATTGAATCTCATCGACGGCCGTGGGTTTTTCTTCCCCATGAGGGTTTTCCAACATAAAATTGGTGTCTTTTTTTCTTTATTGCTTAATCGTTGGATGAATCGATCATAACACTACCACCACAAGGCAAAACGTTCTGACCAGATCACCTACAGCTTCCTTTAGATGAAGAAGTACCAGAAAGTCAAAGAAAGATGACAGGCCTTCTTCTAACTGGAAACCTCTTTACCACTTCCTTCAAAGGGTTAATGATGATGGCACCCTCGTAGACACATCCATGTATGCCTCAGGGATTAAAATCACAATGGATATCATATGTAATGACAGCAATCATCAATCCAAATAGCTATCCAAAGACAAGCAAGCCCATCTGGAATTTATAATGACTCCTGACATGGAGGCCAAGCTTCTGCAATTGCTTCAAAATGCCACCTCCACCCTATTGCAGGCGTGTGTCTCCATCATAAACGAAGGACGGTTACCTAAAGATGGAATAATGGTGATGATGATGGCCATGACCCTCCCCCTTCTATACCTAAAGAAGAAAGCTCTGATGACGAGCTCATTGGCATGGTTGTTGCAGATTCTTCTGCACAGGACCTTATTGCCATCCCTATAGCAACTCAGGGGAGGAGATAAAGGAAGTTGAGGCAATTCTAGCTAGCATAAACCTCATTGCTGAGGTAGCACTTAGTCATCCATAGTTGGGGACAACTTCTCAAGTATACAGACCCCTATGCGTCATAATTTTCCTTTTGTAGACTCCATCACCACTATAAAAAGGCAGTTTTATGATGTCATTATTGCAGAGTCCCCTCTCTGCAGTGTCCCTCAACTCACACCACCACAACAACCCATCTTCACCACCTCACCACCGCTAACCACCACAAAATCACCATCTCCACCACCAAATTACCTTCTCCACCACAAACCACCACTATAATATCCTCTCCACTACCACAACAAGAGCCACAACCCCCGTTGCTCCTTTTGAAATCCAAACCTAACAAATGACAGAACCGTCAGAGGTTTCTACATAAGAGGGTGAGCAACTACATGGTGTGTTTGAGACTCCTGCAGCCACATCTGAGGCTGTCGCACACCATCAAAGGGATAATCACAGAGTGTCTAAAACTCCTGCAGTAGTGTCAGAGACTACTGCACAGGAAGAGCATACAGCAATAGACATGTCTATAATAGAAGATGAAGGTTCGTGGTTGTATCCGGAACAAACTAGAGGGGGATTGAATATGGTATTCTAAGAATTTCTTTGACTAAAAACTAACTATGCAGTGAAAAACAGTAATCTATGCGAATCAAAATAGATAGGCAACTCGGATCTCAATCAACCAATCTGACTCAAGAATCCAACAGATGATGTTTAATCTATGAACTTTTCGACAATCAAATAAATAAACAAATTATTGATCTAAAGATGATATTCGAACAAGAATCTTTGTCCAACTCAACTGTAAAACAGATAATAGTGGGACGTACAATCTAACCTATTAGATCAATGATCAAATAATGATTAATCATGATTCTTGTCAACAAAGTCTTGATTTCGATCAGACTAGTGAGTTAACAATGATTGAATTAATGAAGATAAAAGTAGAAATGAAGAACACAATATCCACAACAATATCCTCTCCACCACCGCAACAGGGGGCACAACAAGAGCCACAGCCCCCTGTTGCTCCCTCTGAAATCCAAACCCAACAAATGACAGATGCATAAGAGGTTTCTACATAAAAGGGTGAGCAACTGCAAGAAGTGTAGAAGACTCTTGTAGCCACGTCTGAGGCTGCTACACACCATCAAAGGGATAATCAAGGAGTGTCTAAGGCTCCTACAATAGTGTCCGAGACTACTGCACAGGAATGGCATACAACAATGGACATGCCTATAATAGAAGATGAAAGTTCATGATTATATCAGAAAC